>CAODLS011415710.1:0-20410 GCA_948243855.1 Flueggea neowawraea | reverse complement strand
GATCATCTTCTTTTTCATCAACTTGATGTGGCTGACACTGCCAGTGTTGCTTCTCTTGCTCGTTTTGTCAAAACCCGGTTAGGGAAACTTGATATTCTGGTATCGTTAAACCACTTTTTCTTTTCTTTGTTCTTCCATTTGCTGTGCAGAGAACTGATTAGTATCACTGGTGGGTTCCAGAGTTGATTCAGCATATTTTGCTCATAACTACAGTTCTAGGAATTGTTTATCTGATGGTCTTTATTGTTAATAATTCAAGGATTCCTGTATGTGAAAAGCCTCTGCTAAACTGTCCTCTACAGCGTAAATGAAGAACTGCTCTGTTATTTCATCAGCAACCAATCATGCAAGATTGTTATTCCATACGATTTGGATACAAAGCTAGTATGGTGTTTGTTTGTGAACATTGTTCTATAACGAATACTATCATGAACTGAAAGACAATTTATGGAATAAAAATGCATTTTTAATTTTGTTTATTTTACATGAACGCCGCTGTAGAAATTATCTGTCAGGACTACTTTATTTTCTGTTTATTAATTGCTGAAGAGGTTGGATTCATGAAGTGCTTATGAATTGAATGCTGACATCAGTAGCTCTCTGACAGGTGAACAATGCAGGAGTTAATGGAATAATAATGAACGGTGATGCTTTCAGAGCTTGGGGTTTTAATCTTGTACGTTTCTGTAAATCATGGTATTTTTAGTGAAACTCCATAAATACTGGTAGATATTTTAACATCCATACTCAACTTCCTTATTATCTTTTATGCAGACATAATATGATGTGAAAGATTAAACTATTATAAATTGCAGGTGGCCAGATTAATTAGCAACTTCATCTGAACATATTATTGATGTTGGTAATAGCTGGTATGATTTTGTGCAATTATCTTCTGCTTGATGCAGGAAACTCCTCGTGAAAAGGCAAATGAAATAATGACTCAAACTCCTGACTTATCAGAAGAGTGTTTCAATATAAACTACTATGGTACAAAAAGAATGATTGAAGCACTTCTTCCTTCACTCCAATTGTCTGATAAACCGAGAATTGTTAATGTTTCTTCTGGCTTGGGCAGTTTGAAGGTAAAATTAAGAATTTACCCATATAGAAAACTTTTGAACTATTAATATGAACCGTTAGCTCCTCTGCTAAATATGATTGTGTTAAATCATTATTTCGAATGACGTGGAAAATATATACGATGAATGGTTCTTCTTTTAGTAATATGAGGATGCTTATGTTTTGGTGAGGTCTAAATATCTCGTGATTTTGCCTTAGCTTGTAAGGAATGAATGGGCGATCAGGATATTAGGTGATGTAGAGAATCTTACGGAAGACAGAGTGGATGAGGTATTGAATGAATATCTCAAAGATTTCAGAGAGGGTTCCACATACACCAACAACTGGCCTGCTTTCTATTCTGCTTATACACTGTCCAAAGCAGCAATGAATGCTTACACAAGGATTCTGGCAAAGAAGTATCCAAGTTTTTGCATCAATTGTGTGTGCCCTGGTGATGTCAGAACAGATATAAACTGTCATATGGGCAGCTTGTCGGCAGAAGAAGGTGCTGAAAGTGTAGTCAGATTGGCCCTGCTTTCTGACAGCGGTCCTTCTGGTTGCTTCTTTCTCCGGAATCAAGTATCACCTTTCTGATTGCATATGATCTCAGGTGAAAAAAAGGAGCTAGACCTGCGAATTCTGTGTATTTTTAAGCTTTTTGCTGCACTGACTCTTTGAATAATGTATTGAATACTGTCTGTCAAAAGGTTTCAGAAGTAACTGTTGATCCAGTACGTTCTGGAACGTTTGTGTAATGCTTTCCGAATAACTGTTGTCAATTCATAATAATATATTCTTCTTTTTGTATGAATTTATTCATAATGGTGCAGCCTAAAATTGCACTTGTGTACAACTTTAAAATAATTGATTGGAAGAAATATAAAAAAAGGTTTGTACACTTTATGTATACATGTGTATATTTATGCACATTTTTGTGCACGTTGTAAACCTTATCATATATATATTTTTTAAAAAGGTAAGGAGTGAACAAAGTCCAAATCAATTATTTTACTCTTTACTTCTACTAAGGTTCGAACCTGGAACGTCCACCTGTAAATATTAAGTGATTATCACCAAACTCAGCCCCTTTGAGGCGTAAACCTTATCATAATTAAAAAAAAAAGATATTTAGTAAAAAAAAGATAATTATTTTTGGCTAATTTAAAAAATAAATATTATTTTTAGACTTGCCCACATTTTTACACATTCTGTCCATACTCTATATACAATGTACACACTCTACTAAAGTGTTTTTTTTGGCATTTTTTTGCGAGAAATTGAAGTCAATTTCTCATAATTTTTTCCAATTTCTCTTGAAAAGTCAAAATGTGGCATTTTAAATATTTTTTTTAGAAGATGGCATTTTAAAAAGTAGTAAAACAAGATATCACATTTGAGTTATTATTTTAGACTCCTTTATATAAAAGTGTAATTTACCCTCTAAGTTTCAAGTCTTAAACTTTTTTTTGCATAATTAAAGTCTTAATTTAATTTTAAGGAAGAAAGGAAACTTAAGAAAACAAAGTGGGTGTATGGGAGAAAAATTATTGGGACAATGGTTATATCATGTTACAACCATTAATAGAATTATCATATTGAACAGTTTGCATATAGACTTCAGGACTTGTAATGAAATTTCATTGTGAAATTAAGTAAAAAGGCCAAATTGATGTAAATTATGAACAATTATTGAACAATGAAACGATATTTGCTTGTGAAAAAATTAACACTAATGACTTTATCGGAAGCTTTTATTTGTATTATTACTTCAATTAGTTTGTTATATTTCATATCTTTTATATATTACTTGATTCTGCTTTCTTACTGCATGTGGTAGTTTGGTGCTTTGTTTCCCTATGTTCTGCGTATTAACAGTACACTTTTAGTGTGGAAATACATTATGGCAAATGAATCAATTGGTGTTAAGTAAATGGATTTTCCGCGTATTTTGCCTGAGCATTACTGATCCAGGTACTGTTGTAATCTGTTTACTCTCGAAGTCTATATATTTTAATTTTTGTTCAATTTTATTTTATATTTTTTTTGGTCAACAATCTTATTTTATATTGCTAGGACCTTTATCATAAAATTTTATGTGGAGGGTTTCATAAAATTGAAAAGAGAAAACATAAAAGTTAAAGAAATGCATAGACACTCATGCTTGTGTCCTTATAAGATGACAATTTTCTTAAATGAAATTATCATCTTGTAAGGTGAAACTCTCGAGATATATATAGAAGGACCTAAAGGAATAGACTCCAGTAGATGAGCTTGCTCATGCTTAACTTGAAGAACTCAAAGTCTAAAATTTTGAATTTTAATTTTGAAAGCCAAAGTTTGAAGGGAACCAAAAGAGCCATTAAGCTGAAATCTTGGTATCTTTAAGTTGGTTGCTTGGCACGTGTTTTTGATAATAAAAAAATAGCTGTTAATATTGAAGTCGATTTTCTTGAACAAGATTGAAGCCATGATTAATAGTTGATGAAACAAAGTTGAAATGGGACGAAACGGAGACGAAACCAAGGAGTTTTGGCGAGACAGTCCAGGACACGGCCTGGGACACTACCTTGTCCTAGACCGTGTAATTCCATGCTCGGCACACGGTTGAGTTCCCGTGTTCGTGTCTTGAAGGGTTCATCATTGTCTTACCCTGTTTGCCCATGTAACCTATTCTGAACGTGATTTCCTACTTAGGAAGGGGTCTAATACTTGTATTAGGGTTTTGGGTGGTATATTTTGGTTAGGGTTTCATTGTAGACTATAAATAGGTGGCTTGAGAACAATCTTATAAGCATTTTGTTGCTTGTGACTCTGAATAATAGAATTACTAAACTCTCTACCCGTGGATGTAGATCGGTTATTGATCGAATCACGTAAATCTTGTGTTCTTGTGTGATTGCTCTTTGTTATTCCGCATTCTTCAATCGTCGATTTTTCCTGATAGAACTTGGGATCCAAATTGAAAATTGCATGAGTTGGTGACATAAATAGTTTTAATCAACAAACGGTATTCGGTGAATTCAAGAGTGTAAACAGATGGTGTTTATCAAGTTGTTGGTCACGGATCATGGTTAGTTGATCTGTGATTTTATAAATATTATATGGTCGGTCCCATGATTTATCAAGACCCACTTGGCCCATGTGAATCAATGGTCTAATCATGCTACCCTAAAATTCAACTAGATTTGACTTTAGAAAGATAATTTATAGCCTATAGTGCATGTGTAGCATATGCGAGGCAAGCATGGGAGACAATAAAAATTCTACAATGTCCTTATTTTTTCAGCACCTAGGGATCTGCTAATGCCTAAGGTTGAAGGTTACTAGTTTCATTAATCATGGAAGCCACCCTATCTGCCCCATTACTTTGTAGGTACAAGTTTATTGGCTAGACGGCTCGTAGCATTGCTGATTGAATCAGCTTGATATTGATGCTTAATAATGCTCATTTTGGTGCTGCAACTGTTAATCATCATCATATATGAAAAGGGTACTTGTTGATCTCTGTTTTGGTGCACTATAAGTGCTTACATTAATGATTAAATTGCCCAAATTTACCTAAAAGTTAGATATACTACTTTAAGAGAATTTGGTGTTTGTATTTTGATAGATTATAGAAATAGAGATTGCAAAAACAGATTGTATAATAAAAATATAGAGAGATTAACACGTCCTCTCAGAAACCAAATAGACATGAATAGTAAATAAGCTCATACTATATTCAACAAATAAAAATGGTTGGATGTATGATTATCATATTGAAAATTAAGGTTTGATCTCTTATTACAAAAGAAATTTAAGATTGTGATTTTATATTTATGGAACCAATATATGTTTGTGGTAAATTGAAAAATGAATTACAGAAATAGATTGTAAATTTATCAAAATAATTGCTAATTATAAATCATTCGCAAACGAAAATGAAATTGAAAAATTTTCTTTATTACAATAATTTAATTTTTTCATCACAGCTTTTTTGTGGTAAGAAGAAAGACTTTAATTAAAGCATTTGAATCCAGAACATTCTTAATCGACAAGATACCGCTGCAGGTTTCCAATAATCAGAACCGTCTAACTAAATTATTATTATCCAAATCCAAAAAGACAACGTCAGTGTAAAAAGGAGGAGTGGATACAAAACACAAGGATGGCTAATGGTGGCTCATAGGAAGAGTAGTGCACACTGGTGTGGTAGGAGCAAGCAAAAAAGACAGAGATGGTCAAGATGGGTAGGGTTTGGTGTGGCTGTAACCTGCCCTGCCCTTAGTAATTTCCAATGCAAGTCAGGGCACAAAATGGGTGAAAGCCCTTATCTTTTACCACTTACCAGATTTTTTACCCGATCAAACCTTTATTTTTTTACCCGATCAAACCTTTACTCTAAATACATTGAGCACATTTGCAACTAAGAAATTTGCATAAAATTATAAGTTGGAACTCTAATTTTTTTAAAATTTAATATCTCTTAAAATGAATAATATTAATAAGATAAATACAATCCATAAAATAAATACGTTAAGTGGGAGGCAATTCGTGTTCACATAATTACTTTTCTTTTATAGATTTTAGACCTGACAAAGAGGAGATCCATCTCCCGATCTCCGTATTCACTCATTGTATCATATTATGTTAAATATGTAACATATGATTAAATATAACATAAAAACAATAAAAATTGAATTCGTATCAATTGTATTATATTTTTATTGGATACTCAACAATTATATTGCGTTAATTGTTTCATACCATAATCGGGTACTCAAACTTAAATTGCTCTCTCTCAGCTTAGGTGCCTTATGTGGCTAGGGGAAAAAGAAAAAGTGTGTATACCACCAGATACGCAGCTCTCCTTGTTTCCAGCTCCAGCCCCCCACGCATTGCATTGATTAAGAAATAACAGGACTCCATTGTCTCCTCAGATTCCACTATTTCAAAATCTGCTCTCTTGTCTGTTTCCATCTCTCACTTTCGCACTCTCTGCTCTTTGTTTCTTTGTTTCCTATAACAGTTAGGTGGGGCTGTTCACCATCCTTTGTCAGGATTCTCTCTTTTTAGCCACTCTCTTCACTGCTGACTCCAATTAGGAACAAGCCTTAGAGTAGACTCCACCCCCCATTTAAACTCACACATGTAACCAAATTTCTCCAATCTTTTTTTACTTCTTTCTCTCTAAAGTCCAATTCTTTCAAAGAATTTCCGTGTCTTCCTTTGTTGTTTAGCCTTTCACCACCCTCAAATAACTCACATGAAGACAATAATGGCAAAATCTCCTCATGACTCCTCTTTTTCTTTCTCCAGAAGGTACTTCAATTGGAGAAAGAAGATTGTTGAGGACGATGATGATGACGAGGAAATCTTGACCATCAACTCCTCTTCCCATGATTTAAAGGATGATCAGGAGCTTGGAATTGCTGCACCAACTGAAGGCTTTCCTAGAGTTCATAGCAGGAAAAAGCTTCCTCTTGTGGCAGCTTCTAAGCTCAGATTGGCTCTTAGTGTTTTCGGTATAAGCCGATCAAGTTATCACTCAGGTTTAGGCACCAAAGTGATCGGAACCCTTTTCGGGTATCGCAGAGGCCATGTTCATTTCGCGTTCCAGGAAGATTCCAAAGTCAATCCAGCTTTCCTGGTCGAACTCGCAACACCAACAAGTGTATTAGTCCGAGAAATGGCTTCTGGGTTAGTCAGAATTGCATTAGAGTGTGAAAAGAAACCAGGAAAAAAGCCAGGGAAGTTGCTTCAGGAGCCTCTCTGGAGGACTTACTGCAATGGCAAGAAATGTGGGTATGGAATGAGGCGTGAATGTGGTCCTGAAGATTGGAAAGTTCTGAAAGCTGTAGAACCCATTTCAATGGGTGCTGGTGTTTTGCCAGGGAATGGAGAGGGTTCCGACGGGGAACTCATGTACATGAGAGCCAGGTTTGAAAGGGTTGTTGGGTCCAAAGACTCTGAGGCATTTTACATGATGAATCCTGACGGGTCTGGAGGTCCTGAACTAAGTGTCTATTTGATTAGAGTTTAGAATAATAGTATAAAGCTCATCATCAGCTTGGTAATTCCGCAACATTTCATCATTTTGTGCTTTTGGTTTTAATGTTTAATTAGGTTTGTAGAAATTAAGGTCTCTGATCTCCATTGCGTATTTGTTGTTGGAATTCAGTTCAATATGGGGATGAGGGTTTACCAATCTTAGATAATTAGGTGATGCAGCAAGTTTGGTTTGGTAGATGGTTTGATGGGGTATATTTATGTATAGTAGTTATTTTTATTTCCTTTTTTATATTCTGAAGAGGAGCAAGCTTTATTCATTTTCGGCCTGCATTTTTCATTACATTGATGAACCATTTGGTTCATTTTGAAATAGTCTCATCTATGTCATCATTCTAATGAGGATTTTGGGTCATATTATTATACTACTTTCAAAGGGTTGCTCTTAACATCCAAGATGGAGATAAATAAAAAGGATTGAACGGCGATGTGTGAAACGACAAATGTCCCGTTTAATGAAATGCCATTTTTTTTATAAAGAAAAAGAAAATGAATGAACAAAAATCAAAGTCTTTTTTGAATTTTTTTTATCTACACTTACTATGTGACTCCATTTATATACCCAACTAATCAACATATAAAATTTAAATAATTAAACTCATTTTAGGAACAAGTTCTAAAAAAATTATTTTTTGATTGATTTGATATATGAATAAAATTTTGTATAGATAAAAAAAATTCGTCCTTTTTTAACTAATTAGACATTTCTCCGATTTGGCTGAAGCAGACAAGACAGCCCACAAGACTTTTGAGTTCCAATTGCCAACATTTTCTGCCTAAGTTACACTTCCACAGGACCTCGGCTTTTGCCTGATTGACGCAGAAAATAAAACATATATATAAAACCTCATTTTCTTTCTCTTTCTTTTTCATAGCTGCTGGTCAATGCATTTGCAGAATTGATACAAAACAGAATAGACCTCCCGCTTTTTTTAAACAAAAAGAGAATAGACCAAATTCCTTTTTTAAGGAGACAAATCCAAGTCATAAAAAATGTACATTAACCCACTTATCAATTTAATTTTGCAGTTAAAATTAAGTGAATTATAGTTTATTGAAATTCTTAATGCTGAAAATTAAAATGATGAGCTAAATTTAAAATTGAACCTAACTTCATTTTAAAAGATATTTAATGGGAAAGGATTGCTTTAAAGCTTACGCTTCAAGGATAAATAAGTTTATGCACTAGTTAACTGAGAAATGACAATTAATAAACTTATCTATGTGAATTATATTAAAAATTCTGGCTGGCATTTGATTAACATGATGGAGTTATATCCCATATCATTTTGAAATTGAGAATAAACTCTATCTGAAAGATCACTTAATGTAAAAGGAAAAAAAAAATACCCCACTTGATTAAATGAGGAAGAAAGGAGAGCAAACCACTGCAGTGCAGACTGCAAGAGTGCTTAAAGGTTGATACATAATGGGCGCTTGCGCCATTCTTTGGACCTTTCACAATTTCAGGTATAACCCAAGGAAGGCCTATCTTGCTTTGTTTCAAAAAACTGAGATTTTCAAGTTGGCGCTAAAATTGAAGATTGTGGGCATAACAGGATTTGGCTGTGAACGGTTTTATTCAAAACATTATGGTCGTAATTATTAGTTTATAGTGAGGTGATTAAATGAAATTTTAGAAATAATATAATAATTGATGTGAGGCAGGGGAAAGTGGTGAGTTTGGATCGTGATCCAAGGATGATTTTTGTATGTCTCAAAATTCTATAATGAATGGTTTGCCAATGATCAGTGAATTAAGACTTTTATATGTCTCGAAATTTGGACTATACCGCCATGTGGCTTCATATGATTGAGGGACATCTATGGTAGTGTGTCAAGGAGATTTCCTGTCTTTTTCCACATGTCGATTCTCTGTGGATTCGTACTCTCGTTGCGGGGGCACGGTGCTCCAAGTTATCGCTGATGTTAGGATTCAAAAACCTTTTTTAGCTGTATTCTTAAAGTGAACACGAAATTGTCACGTGAAAGTGGTCCAGGAGGGATCTTTTTGATTTGGGTCCTGTAAGAGTCTTAGTCTTTCTGCGAACTATCTTGATGCCAATTTGAGAAGAATTGTCCTTATTGAGCCGAGAAGGTCACTCGCATCATGTCTGGTTAGCACACCTATGTTTGGCTAACATTTGTTTGGGCTGTGTGTATATGGGTCTTGTAGCTGGTTGAATTTAATCCTTATTCCATATCGATAATGAACCCTCAAAATTCTGAATTTTTCTTGTGAATACAAGCTACATTTTTTTTTGTTGGTTTTCACTCGTACGTGTAAAATGTAGATAAATAATAACTTAGCTAAAAATGTAGGAAATGGTAATTGGTACATCAAATATTAGATCTCCACTTAATATAACTTATGAAATATTCATTGGTTTGATCTAAAAATCATTCACCTAAAACAAAGTTTGTAGAAATGTGTATGCATATGAATTTGCGCCTTAGAAATGCAATTGCGCAAGGATTGGGCATCTCAACCTTTTTATTTTTAACATTTTTTTTTTAAATTTACAAGTAAAGTTGATTATGGTAATCTAGACTGTGACCAATAGACTTGTAATAAATCATTTTAACACAAAAAAAATTGAGTGTTTGATTTTTAGTGGGAGTCAATATATTAAAATAAAATCTAGGCCATTCATGAAAGACCTAATATCCTCGTTGACCATTTTGTCCTCGTAAAAATTAAAAAATAAATTAAATGGCCAATTCACTGTTGAACTTGCATATTGCACAATTTGGCATGTGATGTTTCTAAGGATTAAAAACACCTGAAAATGAAAGGAAAATGTTGAGATTCTGTAATAATAAAACTACCAGATTCAACTATTTTAACTGTTTTTAGTGAGAATTAACTTGCTTTAAAATTGTACCTTAGGTTCTGGTTTAAACCTCGTGGGAACAATTATAAAAAAAATATTATTTTAAATAATTGAATGATTTCCCTATTGTTTTCTAATTAATAAGATAGCAAGAATCCTTTTATTAAAGAAAATTGTAGTGTCATTTTTGGTATTGTTTTCTAATTAATAAGATAGCATGAATCTTTTTATTAAAGAAAATTATAGTGTTATGTTTCTCATCGCCTAATAATCGAGTTTGAGGGTCGATTATTATCTTCTTCCCTCAGACTACTGAACCACTGACATGCCTTTTTAATAACAAAATCATTGGAACTCATGACTCCAAAGCAAATAATATCTCAATGGATGGGTCTAGAACGTGATCGTCGAGAAACATGATCCATAATAATTAGTGTTATTTGTGAGAACTTGCAAAAACTTGTATCAAGCTAAAAACTGTGTTTCCAGTATCTTTAACCTCGACTGAGGGGTGATTGTAGTGTTATGCTTCTACATCGCCTAAAAACCAAGACTAATGGTCGCTTATTAGTACATTCCTTCTTCAAAACATTGAGACGCTTTTTAGAGACAAAATTGTGAGGGCTCATGAGCTCAAAGCGAACAATACCTTTGTGAGTGGACTTAACAAGCGATCGTCGACAAGAATGATCCACAACATTAGCAAATCGCAATCGAATGAAATTAAAATTCAAATTGAATCAAATAGGAAGGAAATAGTTGGGAAAGACAGTCCCAAGTTGAGAAGCGGCGGCCACTTAGTCAATTCAATGATAATTCATCAAATATTAGTTTTAATCCCCAAATTCCTGGAGAATTATAGGGTCACTCCTTGTTTTAAAAAGTTAACTTTGAACAATCCCAACTCCTCTTTGAAACGATTTGGAAATTTACAACACGTTCGACTCACATCAATAAAAAAAGCCCAAGACATGTTGTACCTTCTATCTTATTTTCAGAAGAAAAAAAAAAAGAGTCGGAAGCAATTGATGAAACATGGTCCAAAAACCCATTAAGCCCATACAAACCTAAGAGGTCATTACAGAAAGTCATATCAAGTCAAAATGTTACAAAGACTGCCATCAATTGTAAAACATTACATAGAACACCATTTACTCGTCATAACTCCATATAGAAACTGAGACTATTTGCAAAGGTACATTTTGACCACCCCTAAACGCATACTAATCTCTCACAAAATTTTTTATTAACTTGAGCGTCAAAAATTTCTTCAGGGAGCAACTCGGTCTCCCTCTTGTTGCGTTTGTAGATCATGAGGTGTCATTCAAATTTTCGACTGTTTATGTTCATATACCTTAATGTGTACAAAGCTTAAAAATACTATAAATATATCATATACCTTATATATTATTATACGGTACACATAAATTTAGCATTTTTAACTTACCAAGTTAAACAATTGGTTCACTTCGTATTTCTTTTGCCCTCAAAGAGACTTAGAAATAGAATACTTGAAAATAATAATTTATGAACTAAAAATTGAATCAAATTAGTTATCAAAATTGTAAAAAATAATATTTCATAAAATAATTTCATATTGTGTAGACATTTGTACACATGTTCATGTTAAATATTAATAATTTAAAAATAGAATTAGAATACATTACACATAATATTTAATATATATTCCTATATAATAATATAAATGATCTTAAACTCGAGCTATTTAGTGCATATTTGAATATAATAATATAAGAATACATTAAATGAGGTTATTCACGAGCTTTAATCGAGTCTGTTCACGAGCCTGCAATCGAGCCTATTCACGAGCCTGTTCACAAGATTGTTTACGAGCTTGCACTTGAGCTTGTTCACGAGCTTAGTAAAAGAGCTTGTTCACGAGTCTACAATCGAGCCTGTTCACGAACACGCAAACGAGCATCGTTCACTAGCTTTTCGAGTCGAGTTTTTCAGTGTTCAAGCTCGGCTAATTTACGAAGTCGAGCTTCAAATTTTGTTCAAGTTCGGCTCATTTATTATCTAGTCGAGTCGTAAATGAGCTTTTACCGAGCCGAGCTTCGAACGGCTAGCGAGTAGTTTGACTCGTTTACATCCCTACTCCGTTCCTTCTCCTTGTATTTATAGAGGGGTTAAAAACTGCCTTGGCGGTTATTTATTGAATCTTCACTCCCACTTCTTTAATTTTTCATGGTGAATATCTGATCCCACGTTCATTCGTAACTTCCCACATTCTATCTTTAGTCGTGGGTCTATCTTGGTGCCCACGATTACGTTGTCCTTCATAGTATAAGACTGCTCACATCGCGGCTAGGATCTCGTATTGGGATCCTAGCCGCTAACATGAGACGCGTTACTGTGTCCCCATGTCATAACCCGTCCTTTTGCTGGAGGACGAACTACATGTGTCAGGCGCGAGACCTACTGACCCCACACCTGACACACACATGTTTTTTTTAAAACAAAATCTGGCTGATGGATGGTTTTGATCAAACAATCAGATTTACTCTAACGATATTAAAATAAAATTGTGTTTAGTGAAAGACTGAATAGACATTTCACAAAATTTTTAAAGTAACTCTTGGGTTATAGATGAAAAAATTAAGAGATTAAAAATTAAAAATTTTAATAAAATAATAATAAAAATATTGAACAGATATGTAATGGAGTTCAATCACTTTTGGCCACTTGAGTGCCTTAGGTTAACTTTGTAGAGGCTACTTTGAATCCCCGAACCAGTGGTTTTGTCATGGTCTTGTTCCTAACTGTGCCTGCCATCACACTTTAAATGCCTTTGGTCTTCGGATACTTGCATGGACTCAAGTCATCCTTTGCAAGACACCCCAGGCACGTTTCAACTCCTCATGCACACGCGCTTCTTAACCTTCACACATGTGAGAGGTCGTGCATGTCCTTTCGCCATCCACCAGCGGAGAGAGAAACTGCATTCATTATGACTCTTTGCAGTAACAGTATCACCTTGACACAACACGTGTCTGGCCCATTAAATGCGGTAACAAAAAGATATTTATAGTCATCGAAAGTGGTGAACTGGATACCGATGTTATTATACAATGTATTTACTTGACGTATTTTTTCACTTAATTTTATTGAACCTTTTATCTACTAGTCTTGACCATTGATATAGCTTAAAGCTAATTAGATTATATTTTTTTAAATCAGGTAATTAGATTATAATTAGGCTAATTTATAGTGGTAAGAATGTTGTAAGAAAGTAGCGTATAAGAAGGTGATTACTGATGATTTCTTTTTCTTTTTGCAAAATATACAAAAAAGTTCTCACATATATGTTAGAGGTCCTCCAATACCATAAGCTAGGCGAAACGAATCATTTGGTGGCTAAGTTGCTAGGTTCATGAATATAGAAAACTTACACTACTAAAAGATTATCAAATTAATTAGATTTTTTTTACGAGCCTTCAACTCCCGTAGAAAGAGGTTTTTAACTTTCTGTATACGGCAGTGTTCAAATTTGGAATGTCACGCATTCACCGAAAAGTCTAACCAACTGCTCTAAGCAGCCTGCCTTAAATTAAGTAGATTGAATAAGACATTTCCATAGATACAAATCGATAACATCTAAATTTAACATCTATTGACTTTTTGCTCCATTTGCTCTTAGATTGGAGGGGACCCCCCTCGGTCGACATTACATATTAATGTGAAATGTTGACAAAAGAGTCATTTACTCGGACAAAAGACAAGACAAAAGAGTCATTTACATTTTATGGGATAGATTATTGAGGAGCCCTTAGGTTATGTTCCAACCGTTCATCACATCCCTCACTTCTGGAAATATATTGATCTAGTCCTTGGCTCTCATTTTTATCGGCCATAACATAACGGCCAATATAAGAAGATGACGGCTTGTTTGTTTTTGGTAGACTAAGAATAATAGACTGCATTTGATACATTGATCAGCACATTGCATAAAGAGAAAAAATAGAGAGAACTATATTGTTGAGAACTATAATACGTTATATATAAAATACGCTACATTGATATATCTTTATAGGCTTGTTTAATTAAAAAAAAAGAACTTTAGTTCAATTCACATTTCTATTATGGTTTCAAAGTTTTTACAAATAAAACACAAACGTTTGGGTTTGTAACATACTTGTCACGAAAACTAACACCAAGTGAAAATTTTGTTGGCAATTGAAAGCTATTTTAAAGGAAAAAAAATTCCTTGGATGATAAGAAGTGCATCATCAAGTGGTGAAAAAGTGCTCTATTGAATTGATGAGGCTTTAGAGATGTGATCCAACAATTGAATGTTGGTGACAAAGTCCAACAAATAAGTATTGGAATGAGAAGTATTTCATGTAGAGAAAGTGAAGAGACATGCTTTACAAACTTGAAGCATTGTAGAGAGATGTGCTCCGTGTTCCATGAATTTTTTGGAAACTTTGAATCAAGGGAGAATTTTGGAAATTGAGTTAAAGTTGCACCTAGACTTGGTAGTTGATTTGGTGTTGATTCGCTGCAAATAGAAATTGAAGATTTGAAATTTCTTCTATTTTCAAATTTAGTATGCAGTTTTTGTACATCCTAGTTTTTAATTGGCTCAGTTTGTTGGTGTATACGCCTATACAAAAGGCTTGCCGGTTTCAGTTTGATATGGATGAAAACAACCAAATTTTATTCTCTTTATAATACTGATCTTGTTCTCTCTTAAATCCTTCAACCTGTTTTTACTCCTCTTCTGTCAAAGCATTATTATCTTTTATTTGCAAGAAAAAACTAGAATGATTAATTTTTAGATTGAGAAAAGAGTCAATAAAGAGATTGAGGAATTGAAGGAAGATTTTTTTTCTTGAAATTTTACAATTTCTTGGGACCTTTAAAATTGGTTGATGGATATGAGAGAGGTACTTAGTCCTCAAGCGTGAACGACGAGATAATTGGTTGTAGCAAAACTCAAGGACTGCTCTTGTTTAATAATTAACGTAATAGTTATTGATAATAATGTCTACTTATAAAAATATTGTAGTATTTTTATAGATAAATTGTTTCTTCTAATGACTTAAAATATATTATTTATATTATTTAAAAAACATTTAAACTATAAATTGATGAAAAATTAAAAATTAAAATTTATTTATATTTCTATTGAAGTTCCATAATTAATATTTAAGCTGATTTTTGATCATTGAATGAATTTAAATCACCTTAATTAATTAATAACTTTATATATAATAGAAGCACATTTAATATGTCCAATAAATATTAATTAAATTAATTATATTTAAAAAATTATAAATTACTACAAAATTCAAAAAAATTAATGAATAAATCTTAGAGAGTATCTCTTAAATTTTATTTTTGTCCAAATTCAATATTGTATATAATTATTTAATTCTTTTAAAAAATATCGTTGTATGTCATGAACTTTAACCTTTCTTGAAAAATAACCAATTGTTAAATTACCATTAGACTATTTTATCATCTGTTGATATGACAAGTTAATGTGGTACATTTACTGATGTGGCATGCCATGTGACAATTTTTTGAACTCTTTGATGATGTGGCATGCGACATGTCAATAATATATGACATGCCACATTAGTATAGTTGTACAACATCAATATATCATGTCACAAGATAAAGAAAATTCTTTTGATAATTTAGAAGTTGACTATTTTTCAAACAAAAGTTAAAAGTTCATAATTTATGCCGATATTTTTAAAAGCACTGGTTGACTTTTTATAGTATGTACAAAATTCTACTTATTTTTTCTCATTAAACTTTTTTATTATTGTTAGTTTTATCAAGTGTTTGTTGGTGTGATATGAAATGTTGATTTAAAGATGACACCTCACGACTTCATGTGACGTTAATATTTAGCTGAGACAAACTAAAAGTGCTAAAATGGTAAAATTGGGGCATAATTGAGTAGGAAAAAACCCCTAATTTATTAGTTGTATGTTCAAATTCACTCATTCTTTTATTTTGTGTTTCGACGAAACAACCAACCACTTTCGTAATGGAAAATACAAACTAGCCGCTTTCCCAAATTTCCTATGTTTTCATTTCTTTCATTTTTCATCTTCCTATTTGTTTTCTTGTTCATTATTGTGTCAAAGACATGACAGAATTTAATCAATTTCTGTAGGGTAATTGACCAATAAAATTTTTAGTTTACACCTTACGCAAAAGAGTGCAATAATGACTGGTATGTTTCCGCTGTCAATTTCAAGAAATATAGCGAATGGAAGAAAATGCAATTTTAAAACCAGAATGTTTACTGTCAATTTCATCAAAACAGAAATCAAAGCACTCGAACAAACTCAAGTGTAAAAATATTAATCATTCTATGCCAATGAATCAAAATGGGACCAAAATCCTATCAATTGTTGATTATCCTTCGAGTATTTATTAAAGAATAATAGCTAACTTTCATTAAAAAAAAAAGAGTGATGGCTTACCAATTAATGACAATGCATATGTTCCCTCAATTACATACGTAAATATAGTATCACAATTGCGAATTACTTTTTATTCACATTTTTTTATCAAATTCTCTTCGAAAATAACTGAGTCTTCCACACATATCTAGATTATTTTTATTTTTGTGATTTTGTCATCTTGTTGCGACGTTTGGTGTTTTTACCGTCTTTGTTGCTGAGTTTTGTCTTTTGTGGACGATTCAAGATTTCAGACAATCAATACATTAAATTCGGCAGAGTTACAAATCAAATTATGATCGTCAGTATATTGCAGATCTAAAGTTATAGGTATTTCGGTCACTATAGTATTTTCAAATGTGTAGGTTTTAAACCGATTTGTTATGTTATTAACCTAGATGCCATAAAATTTTCACTGTTTCATCCTTATGGTTTTTAATGGATTTGAATTTATGTATCTATTGATGTATTGCTAGTTTGAATGAATGAAATTATTTTTTATTGTAAAAAAAAAAGTGTGAATTACTTCCTTCGTCAAAAAAAAGCGAGAATTTCTTCATTTTAAGCATATTAATATTTTTATGTATAATTTATAATATTATTATATTTGTTAAAAATCATTAATATTTGTTCTCATCTTTAGCAAAACTAACACCTTTTATCAATAATTTTATAGTTTAATCGTACTGAAGTCATCTCTATTTATTTTGAAACTGGGTTGATAAATTTGTCTCACTTTCTTATATTATGTAGTTTTTCCTTTCTTTTATCAATTCTTAGGCCTACTTATCGAAAAAAGAAAAGAAAAATAATTCATGCGCCTACTGATCATAAACTTATACTCCTCTATTTAGAGGTTTTAGTAAGTGACATTAGACAAGTTAATGACGTGAATTTAAAGATAAGTTAATTGGATGGCTCTAAGAAGTTTCTATTTTTGTCATTAGTTATAATTAATTGATTGCAATCCCAAGTCACTTCCTGGATGATTGCGGGGAAAAGTCTAAGAAGGAAGAAAGATTTGTCTTTGTGAATCAATTTTTGTTTTCTTTCTTCTCTTTTCATTATTTTTCTTATGTAACCACTTGTCTCAAATTAGCGGGAGACAGGAAAAAGGAAATAAAAGAAGGAAAACATATATATTTTTCTATTTTCCAATATTTTGAAAGGGGAAATATGAAATCAAAAGCAAATCGGATGTTTGGTATTCTATTGAGTGGTGATATGGGAATAAGTGTATCATTGTATGAACAATCAGACAATGTGACTAATTTGTGAGTGTAGCTCATCGAACGGAGCTTGAGTCCAGGACCTTCTGCGGTCGAGGGAGTGATTTTCACTAAAAAGCACACAGTTAGCGACTCATTAATATTGTTGCTAATAGTAAGGACTTGTCGCTAATCTTATATAATTAGCAACAATATTTGCGACAATGCTGTTGCTGCTCATATCCTGTGGCTAATTGCATATTCGCTGCAAATAAACGCATAAGCAGAAACGCCAATTTTTGTTGCTGATTGGGCGGCAAAGCCAACTACTAAATTGTAGCGTCCATGTAGACATTTGTCGCCAAAGAGAAAAAACATTTGGCGTCAATTGTCCACGAACGATCAAGGTACTTAGCGAAAAAATTCGGCATTGTGACAAAGGTCGTCGCAACTCTAAAAAACATTTTTTGATCAATCGGGATCAAAATTTATAATTTAATTGTTTTTATTAATACTATTCACAAATCTCGACGATGACGAAACAACAATGACAATAATAATTGAAAGAATCTAGTTACCGGTTTAACAAATAAACAGTATATAATAGTAGGTTCGAGTTACCTACCTCGATTCCTGCGAAGCTCGACCCAACCAGCAGCGGAAGACAAAGGTCAGGATCGGTTCGATGTTGGTCTTACGAGTAAACCACGATCGGGTTGGCGACGAGAGTGCTCGTCTGTTTCGCAACCTAGATACCACTTCGGATCAAGATCAACAAACGATGAATGATGGAGGAAGGAGATAGAGAAAGGAAGATGGAGGGAAGGATGAAGAATGGGAGAAACGTTTTTCTCCTTCCCTCTTTTTTTTCTTCTTCTTTCTTTTCTTTTCTTTTCCTCTCCTCATATTTATAAGCCCCCTAAATGGGCTTTGGGCCCAATGAGCTTAGCACATGGGCCTTATGGACCCATCTCAATTGGGCTCACCAAATGGACTCGGTCCACGGTCCCAGTTCACACCTTAACCCACCGAGTTCGGTTCACCCGTCATGGATGAACCGCTTTTTCCAACATCTCCCACTTTGAACATGACGGAATGGTACATCATCATATAACATGGTTAGCACTCACATAACCATGCTCAATCCTTTCGTCATACAGGCAAATAGACCGCGCGACTAGCATACGATAAGAGTATAATTGCTATACACCTGTAAGGGATATATAACAGCTCCTTACTCAATCCTGCTAAAAGGTGTCTCTTGCAGAACAACTCCATTATGTCATAGTGTATGCAACAACATTACAACCTGCTGGAACGTATGCCTTTCCCCTAGTTCGTAACCATGCAATCGTTGCTTTCGAACTTCTTGATCTCATGAAAGCTTTACTCATAGTTCACACATCATGTGATAGATCACATGAGAGCTAGCTAAAAAAACTTATGAGACTAGTGCAAATGCTTTTAGAAACAAACTTCCCTCTTACATCAGACAACCTACATAGCCAAGTTTACTTGCCCAGCTTGTCACGCTTGGTCGAATCAATCATAACCATTAACGGCAGAGTCTCACACTAAGAAAAGTAAGATCGTTTTACAATCTTTTCCATCCCTATAGTCGTGTATATAGTACACATGGTATTATCATGTGTTGTGATGTTCTTTTCTTCCCTTGGATAAGCGCATATTTATACAACAATGTCAACACCACACATAAGCTTCGATTACAATGCATTTCATTATCTAACCTTAATCCACACTGTAGCAGGATTACTTCTGGCTTTAAGACAGAATATCCTAAAAGTCTCAATTTAGCATCTAATCAATTTAATGATCGACATAGAAATTTTTCCTATGGCGTATGTCTATTTCCGTATGACTTTTTCTTGCCCTTTTACAATGAACTCATAACTGTAAAATGCAAGATGACCTCTTGATTATAAACGTACTCTAAGTCTTTTTCTACATTCAAAACCAGCCTCATCTTAGTTCTTCCCCCAATGAACTAGAAAAACTAAGGTAAACACCCGTGTGAGTGAGTTACTTTTCTGTCCAACGTGCTTTCTCACTTAACAATACTGCAAATGGCAACTCTCAACATTTGTTCTCGTGTATTGCTCATGATGATCTTATTAAATATCATATTTTAAGGGATTACATACTTTGGGTGTCATGCAGATGTTACGGAACTTATTCCTTATAGACTTTTATTAACGGATCTTCAGTCACATCTCGCATGAATTTACATTTTCAAGTTCACTTCACCTTGTGAAACTTGTACTCAAATTTATTTGTCTGTGTGCAAACAAGTCTTTCGCAACACGATACTTGATTTCGATTTGCTTAGACTTATATTAGATCTTTTCGATCTTTAAGCAATCAAGGTTGATTGTCACTAAAAACAGTCGTTGATTCTTTAGGTGGATAGAGCTAAGTGAACCATTCCACTGTATAGCCCACCTTTCTACTACATTGCAGGTAATGAAGCTATAGTCTCAGCTTCACTTGCCACATATTTATACGTGTTCCTCACTATTATGTGGAGTGATCTTTCTGCCAAGTAAGAACACATAACTAGAAATAGACATCCTCACGTCGACATTATCATATAGAATAACAACTGTGTTTCTTTTTATCACAAGCCTTTGCGATAACACGGTATCTTGTACTGCCTCTAAAGTTTTCAAGTATCTTATTCACTGCTTTCCAACACTCTCCTTACGTGTTGGATCAATATTTGCTAGCTAACTTGACTGCATAGCAAACTCTAGGCATTGTACATACCTAGGAATTTACTACAAGACATTGT
>CAODLS011415281.1:0-31336 GCA_948243855.1 Flueggea neowawraea | reverse complement strand
CCTCTCGGTGAACGAGGAGGCGATGTAGTGATTTATGCGGACGAAGAGAAGGATTCTCTGTTGGAGTTTCACACAAAGAGTCGGTTTAATGCGAAGCGTGGCTGGAATGTTGCTGCAATGGGCGTTTTAACTTCTCAATTTCACGACGGATTTGCTGCCTCTACTTTGCGGATTCCCGTGCCTGTAGGTTAGGTTTGTAAATTTTGAATAATTTTCTCAAATCCTAGATTGTAGACTGTTTGAGAAGAATTGATGATTGTGGCGTGTAGGTACTGTGGTGAAGCGTAAGAAAGGGAAGTTGTTGGCCGACCTAGCTCAGCCAGGTGATGAAGTACTTGTTGCCAGAGGTGGTCAAGGAGGGGTCTGTAATTCACCGTGCTTTGTGCAATTTAGCGAACTGCATGTCGCTGTGACCGGACTTACTGGCTTTTTTCCCTTTGTCTTGCGGCAGATTAGCTTGATTGATGTGCCTGAGCACAGGAGGAAAAGACTGGCGAATTTAACTACAAACGTGTTAAGAGATGACAATGATAAGGTAGAATTTTTTTTATTTATTAACATGAATTTTATGAGATACGACCGCTGTGAAAATTATGTTGTCTCTGGTCATGGCATCTAATTGTGGATGATTCTGAAATTAGTCTTGTTGATGCTGCCAACACGAGGCATTCCATGAGATGCTTTGTGATATTGCAAATGTTATGTATGCAGATCTGTGTAGATTTAATTAGTTGGCTCTCCTCCTCAATGAGCTAAAGAAGATTAGGTTGACACTTGTGTCGATTTTTAAGTTTTGATTTTGTTCCTTTCTTCTTTTACATTTTCATCCCGGGGTTGCCCCCAGCACAACTCATATTCTCCTGGTAGAGGGTCTTTCTACATAAATGTCATTTTGTGGACTTGTTTAAAAAAAAATTTCAGCGTTTGTGATTGATATACATTCCTTGTTCTAAAAGGAAGTTATATGATTTATTGCAGGTTTTAACCCATGGTCAGCCAGGGGAGGAGGTCAGTTTGGAGTTAATCTTACGAGTTGTTGCTGATGTTGGTCTAGTTGTAAGTATTTATTTCTTTCTAGTTGTGAATAAATCTTAGGGTGGATGAAAACAATTCTAATATTAAGTCAATATTTTCAGACTGAGGAGTAAATGGAAAACAAAAATAAGCAAGAATTGGTCTTGATTACTTCTTTTAGTCCAAACATTATTAGAATAGCATATCACATATTAGAATTAATTAACTATTATAGTTTGCTGATTGCTACTCTTACTTAGGGCTGTCAATTTTTGACACGATAACACGACTTTGTGAGACGGCACGATTGACACGAATTCAAATTTTGTAGTGTTTATGTCTTGTATAATGATTTGTGATATACAAATGGCATGACACGATTACGACACAATAACACGAATTGACATCCTTACTCTTACTTGCTGACACAGGGTCTTCCAAATGCTGGAAAATCTACACTTTTGGCGGCCATCACACAAGCAAAACCTGATATTGCTGATTATCCTTTCACAACGCTTATGCCAAACCTTGGGCGTCTAAATGGTGACCCAACTTTAGGTGCTGGAATGTATTCATCAGATGCAACATTGGCAGATTTGCCTGGCCTTATAGAAGGTGCTCATTTGGGAAAGGTATCACACTTTCCCATCAAGTTCAACATTTTTATCTGTTTCTAAAGCTTCTAGTTCTTGAAGTACTCTCATCTTTCAGGGTCTTGGTTGTAATTTCTTGAGACACCTTAAGAGGACTCGGGTGTTGATCCATGTTGTTGATGCATCTGCTGAGAACCCCTTGGAAGATTATAGAACTGTTAAAGAAGTATTTTCCTTTTCACCTTTGACTGTTTTTCCTTGATTGCAATATATATACTGAAGATGCAGCTTTTATTTTGATTATTGCACACGATTTCACATAATGATTTATTTCTTTAACGATGAGAACCTTGGAGCTCTATCTATTCTTGTGGCATCTAAACCATTAAATTTGACACCAGAACAGTTAGTTGTCACACTTCAGTTTCTTTATGATGATCACTTATATTATTTATAATTTAATATAAATGGCAATTAAGTCAGGATCTTATGCTTGAAATATCTCTAAACGAACCCCCTTGAGTGTTAGAACCTAACAGATATGAATTGAGAAGATCTTTATTTGAATTCTTCATGTTAGAATCAGTCAGACATGGATTGCAAGAATCTGAGGGAGAGTGAGATGATGTTTACAAATGAATTTATTATGTGGACAATCATTTTCAAGTACTCAGCTTGAAGTTCAAGAGGGAGTAAATGGAAGTTAGAATAGGAAGAAGTTACTGTAGCAACTCTTCTTAAAATTGTTTTGATGGTACAATCTGGATTCTTTGTGGTGTGTTTATCTTTATTCTCTAGTGGAAATGATTAATATCTTTATTCTCTCTTGCTCCATAAAGGTTCATATTGTCACTGTGGGAGTTATTTGTCCTGTTTGTTTGCCGCATGGCCACTCACCGCTTCACTTTTTCTAGCTATTGACCTGCTTTAAAGTCCAAACTTGTAAATAGTTGACAATGTCTGATTCTGCAGGAATTGAGGAGTTACAACCCTCAGTATCTTGAAAGGCCCTACATTTTTGTGCTAAACAAGATCGACCTTCCCGAGGTATTCATGCGTGTGGACATTTGTCCATACACAAAGCCAATATAACCTAAAATAATATTAATTTATATTTCTTTAGGCAAGGGACAGGCTTTCTTCTTTGACCGAATAAATATCTAGAATTGGTCGTGAAGAGGTCGCATCTATGCCAGAAACAGTTTCTGGAGGTGCAGATCAACTCCCTTTTTTGGGAGATGGAAGTGCAGAGAATTTATCTCTTCCAATTTTTAATGAAGATAAGAAGGATAAGCAAATAGAGGACTATCCGCGCCCCCTCGCTGTTGTGGGTGTTAGCGTCCTGTAAGTTGATTATTCGTCTAGTTTGTTCTTTGCTTTCTTAATTCCTTCAAGGCCTTTATGGAAGTTTCTTCTCTCTGCTTTTATGAATCTGCAAGTTATCGGCCTTGGCTTGGTATTAGATAAAGAAAAGTAGATTTTTTTTCCCTTGATTTGTTATTTTCGATGAGTGAAATGCTCATGCTGTTTGATCACATCAAGTTCATCATTATTTATCTTTTGCAGCATTCGATCAATGAAATTTTAGTTTTATAGGAAAATTTAAAATGGCATTATTCCTCATTTATTATGTCTTTGTTTTAACTTTTGGACTTGCTTACTATTAAGAACTATGGGCAGCTTTTGTTGCTGTAGCTGAACTACTAAATGTATTTTACTTTTGTCTTCCCTTCCAGAAGAGGGACAAGGGTAGATGAGATGCTCAAGGAGATTAGAGCTGCCTTAAAGAAGTGCAGAGATTCATACGAGTTACTGGAAATGCATGGATGATCATGAAAGCGTCATATGTGAATAACCATGAGCACCTTTCACAAGCAGTTCGTAGAGTGGATAGACCCTATATCATGCTAAGCTAACTTGTAGATAGCTCGTAATGTATTAGATCGTGTGCCTACCAACAAAACCTTGCTTTAATATAGCTGACATATGTAATTCAGGTGCTTTCTGTGCCCCTCTTGGTTTCTTGAAGTATTTTGGTCAGCAATGATTCTCACTGGACACCAATAACCATAGGATGTTTAGTTCTGTAAATCTATACCTATATAGAAAGGCAGAATCTCCTCAATTTGAATTGCATCCTGCTTCCATGTGGACTTACCTTTATATCCTTCACATCTGGACAATATTCAGTCTCTATTTCTTGTGCACAATTGTCTTTTCGCAATATCACCCTTGATTCACACGTCTCTCCTTTTATTGCCACGTCTCTCATACGTGTCCTTCTTCTTCTCTTTCATAATCTCCATCTCCTGTCAATCGAAAATACATTCTCCTGTTTAATAACCTTGTCATTTTCTTTGTTGCTTTTTTGTTTTTTCGATTTCCTCTTGTTTTCATTAGTTCCAAAATGAAGTCCATTAAGTGGATTGAATGGTGATTTTCAATGCTGGTGGTGGAGTTGTAGATGTGAAACGATTAGGGTGGTTGTTTGTCACACGGGTTTCATTGGGCTTTAGGATGTTGTGACGGTGATTGGCCTGAATGTTTGTGTTGGGTTTTGATGGTGGTGAGGGATGGTGCTTCAGAGAGGGTATTAGACTGTTTAACGAAGGTTTGAAAGAGTGGATATTTTTAGTGGTTCGTTTTAATATGCTGAGGTGGTATCAATCTCGTCGCTCCTACTTTTGAACCGGCAACACAAGTACCCATCTTTTTCTTCTCTAAGTCTCGCTTTGTCAATTTCACGAACAATTGTTGTGCAAATTTTAATCTTTTCTTTTTGACGCTTGTGTTTGCAGTTGAGAGATGATTTTCAAGCGTATGTCCTGATATTGGTGGTGGGTGCGGGTGGATTAGGGTGTGAGTTGCTTAAAGACTTGGCTCTCTCCGGTTTCAAAAATATTGAGGTTATCGACATGGAATGCATCGAGGTCTCTAATCTCAATTGCCAGCTTCTCTTTAGATAACTTTTTTGCTTTATGTTCTCTCGTAAATTGGTGTGATTCTTGATTCGAGAATCAGAGAATTATTGGAAATATTGATAGTTTTTTTGGGAGGATTTTGATGAAAAATTCTATAGTTTGATTATTGTTGATATGATAGGCTTGAAGATTTTGGGAAGCGAAAGGTAGAGGTGTCGGCCAAGCGAGTCATGGAAAGAGTTAGCGGTGTAAACATTGTACCACATTTTACCGCACTGAGGATAAAGAAATTGATTTTTAAAGTGATTTTAGTATTATTGTTCTTGGTATTGATTCCATTGAGGCTCATAGCTATATTAATGATGTGGCTTATAGTTTTTTGGGTGGGTCTTCTTAATTTTTAGTTGTTCATGTATTTATTCCTAATTTTTTCTATGTTCAATACCTGTCTTTCCCTTGTATAAATACCTTTTCTTCATGCTCGTCTATGTCACAGTCGTTAAAAGTTGAAAGTTGTAATCTTTTCTCTTTGTTGGGTCTTTGTGGGTTGAGAAAGTGATTATTGTTAGTGAAGATGATGAGAGTGATGTGGAGAAGAATGGTGGATCCATGGTGAAGGTTTTGCTTAGTACATTGGTTACTGTGTTTAGTTCTTTTGAATTTGGCTCTTGTGTAAGTACCACCACTATGCAAATACTCTTTCTCTCTTTCTTTGGGAAAGTTTAGTTCTTCGAATATGTTAATGTGTAGTAATGATCTCATAACTGGATTTTCTCTTCTTGGTTTCAAAAAATGTTCTTGGTTTACTAAATGTTTTTTTTTGTTTTTCTTTTGCTATCATCGGCTAGGAAGCAAACCTAGAAAAGAAAAACACAAGCCCAAAAAAACAAAATGAAGAAAAAAGCAACTTTGTTTAGCTTAAGTTATTATTTTGGTAGGTGGGCTATTCAACTACCACCGAGTTTACAATCAACATGTTTTCCCATTTTTTTTACCTTTGTTATGTTATTAGGACTGATTTTAATCATGTTTAAACTGTAGTACTCCATGTTTGGATCTATAATCACAATTGGTGCAATGATTGGTGCTATTACAAGTGGTCGGATTGTATAATTTTTTTGCCAAAAAAGAGTACATTTGATTTCGAAGTTTGAGGCTTAAAAACTTGGAATCTACCATTTACTTAAAGATTGTTTACTTGTCGGTAATAAAAATGTCAGTTGTGGGCCATGTTCTGTATTACATGATGACTAGTTGTGTTTTCCTCTAGATTATGTATTGCATGCCTTTTGATTCGTATTCAATTGATGCAATTTTTTTGTGGTGATTTACTGAAAGACTAAAACTACATGATGTTACACAAGATGCTACTTCTCAACATGGGAGATTCTTCACTGGATATGGTATTGGAGTTTTCTCTTTTGTGGTAAGTATCTTATATTCATTGTTTCTTATAAATTCCGAGCATGAATTCTGATTTTACTTTTTTTTGTTTCAAAAGAGCGGAGGGCTTACCTCTCTGAAACAAGTAAGAAGTCATAGACTTATTGCATAAGGACTTTTGCTTGGATTGAACTAAAAGATTAATGAATTGTTGTTGACCTTCTGGCTTATGTCTCTGATTTGTAGCTCATGATTGTTATGGGATCATCTGTTTCATTCTTAATAGGAGCAGTCATATCATGGAACGTACTAGCTCTAGCAGGTAAATTGAAGAATGTTCTTTGATATTGACCATCTTAAATGTATATGGAAAGTAAAAGGTTAAATTTTCTGAATAAAAAACTGACATTTCTTATTTATATAGATTTGATTTTAAGGTATTGTACCATGTATTATTCTGCTTGTTAGGCTTTGTTTGTCCTTTAATCCCCCAGATGGCTGGTAAGCTTAAACTTAAAAGAATGCGTTGTAATAGTAATTGTTTTGACAAATTGAAAGATATGAAATTAAAGTTCAAAATGATTCACGCAAAAGTTGGCCATAAAAAAGAATTTCGAGCTACCCTTAAAAAACTTGGGGGCAAGGATGTTGATATCACTCGTGAAGCTATGACAATTCAAGTACCTTTGCTCTGATTGATATAAATATCAGTGCCTTTTACAACACAAATAACATGTATGGGAACTGACTATTTTTTCCTTTACTTGATAGATTTACAATGAAACTCTACACCACTGTTACCATCATCTCAATGATCTCTGCTCTGCTGCACTCTCCCTCACCACTAAATCTGAATCTCTAAAACAGTGGTGTCTTCTTTTTTGTCCACACAAAACATAGGTCTTCAATCGTTCTCTCCCTTTCTTTCTCTCAAATTACAAATGGGTTTGTCTATTCAACCTAGGTTTCATATTATGTCAGAGAATCGCAAGAGGGAAGAGAGAAGGATCTTTGATGAGTTTGTTTTAGTAATTTGTTGGAGATATAATAAGTTATGGGAGAAACTGGTCACGACCACCAACACATGCCACCGCCGACAGCAGTTGCACCATTTCCACCGCCTTCAAATCCTGCTATGTCAAGAGGTCCCACTTGGATTCTAGCGGAGCAGCTCCAGTAGCTTGAGTATTGCATCCATTTAAATCCTTATTGGGGTTAGTATTTCTTATCCATTGTTTTCTTACTTTTGTTACTGGTTTTCTTATTATTTTCTATGTTCCTTAAAACTGAAAAAAAACGTCGTAGTGGCAACGTTGAATTTTTTATGGTAGATGTGGTGCAAAACCTGTAGAAGCTATTCCAACATTCCAACATTATTGGAAGTTGGTTGTATATAGTAAAATAGCATAGTTGTATGGTTTTAAAATTACAGATGAGTGATTCGTGTTAGTGCAACTTTTGCACTCTATTATTCATGTTTACGATTTTCTTCAAATGATTGAATGGACTATGTTTGGTGGCATAGTCTTTGCTTGTTTAAGAAGTCTCCTGAATTTTCCTGATGTTGTCTGATTTTGCTGGCTCTTTGTATCAAATTTAGCAGAGGGAGAGGGAAAGAGAGAGGGAAAGGGGGAGAGGGGGCGGAGGGTGGGGGAGGGGCAAGGGAGAGAGAAAGGGAGTAGGGGTGTGGGGGGTAGAGAGAGAAACATCTTGTAAGATGGCTCTCTAAAGATGCAGGGTTATGTTGGCGGGATTTGGGTTATTGGCTTTGGTGACGTCAAATAAAAATATACCACAATTGGTTTACTGAAACTTGTAAAGTAGCACTTGGGTTTAATGGCCTTCCAAATGAATTGTGGTGCTTATAATGCATATTCTATTAATAGAGACCTACAAGATTCATAGTATATTGCCCTCAAATATAGCTTAGGTGTTTGCTCCCTCTATTATTCTGAGTATGTCTAACTGTCTGTTTAAGTTGGCTCTAATTCTCTCTATATTGACTATTTGCAGTCTTGCATGCAGATATCTATCTTATAATTCATCTGATCAATATTTATTGTGTCTTGGTTATCTTCAGATTACATTGGTTCCGTGACGATGCCGATGTCATTTATGACTGGGCCGATGATGTGAATAGGTGGACAATGATGCTCGATTCTATAACGCTTAAGACTCCTTCTGAAAGACCTTTAAAGTTTCCAATTTTGGCTATTGTTAAGGCTATTGCTACTGAATGAGACTAAAAAATAATTAAGTTTAACTGTTTATTTGATCTTATTTAGGTACAATAAAGACCTTTTACAATTTTGTATGTATATTCACATCATTATATACATATTCACATAAATTTTATATTTTTATTGATTTTATAAAAAACAAATCAATACATAATTGTTATTATGCACGCGAAGCGCGACCCTCGCCTTAGTTATGAGGAAGTTCCAATCCAAAATATGGAAGGAAGACAGGAAAAAGAAAAAAAAAAAAGAGAGAGAGAGAACCGGCCAAAACCAAAACCAGGACATCACTGGAGTGGGCTTTGGGCAATTTGCAAACCCACAGTTCCTCCCGCTCTATCTTTCTATTCGAAATCCACTCCCCTCTCTCTCTCTTTTTCTTCTTCGTCGTCTTCATCTTCACTTGATCAAATAAAAATGAAAAATGGCTAATCTGGACGATCCACTCCACCAATACAACGGACTCTTTCACTTCCCCCAAACCCTGGCCTCTCTCCCTAACCCTCCTTCCGATCCCCACGACCTCCGCTCCTCCCTCCATTCCCTCATCTCACTGGTACTACCTCCTCTCTCTTTCTTTCAGGCCATTTCCGGTCTCTAAATTGTTTACCCTCTCATCTTCATTTCTCTCTCTTTTTTTGCAGCCCGTGCGGGATCCCGACAAGCTAATGGAGCAGGCTAAGAGCATTCTAGAAGAACCTAGGTCGAAAGTTCCAAACGACACCGTAATGGCCAATGATGAAGCGTCTCAAGATGAGAACGGAGTTGTTGCTGAGAAGGTCCTGGAAGAACGTCCTCGCCGCGAACGGAGGCCTGGATTAGACCGTAAGCGAAGGAAGTTTTCTTTGCAGCCGAATTTAAGGTGACGCTTGTTATTGGATTAACAAATTGACTAGGTTTTAAAGTTTGATTCTATTATTGATTTTTTGTTGTTGTTGTTGTTATCAGTTTATACGCAATTAATTTGGAACCGACATTGGACATTGACAAGCTAAAAGACCCTGAGGAGTTCTTTAAGGCATTCGAGAGGCTCAGAAGTAAATTTTGCTTTTTTGTTGTTTATTGTGTTTGTGTTGTGTTTGAATTGAGCTGTTTGGTTTATGTTAAGAATGAATTAAGCTGGGCATTATGTTGCTGATAATTGTTGCAGATGCTAAGAAAGAGATAGCGAAGCAAACTGGCCATTATCATCCGGAGTTAGACCCAAATCAAGCAGCTCTGAAGAGGTCACGTCGGCAAGGCATTCCAGGGTATGGTGAATTCTTTAATTGATTTATGATTGTTTTGTGTGACTAGTCAGTCAACACAGTTGCATTGCAATTTTAATGTTGATCCTGCTTTCGGATGTGGAATAGTGTTCACTGATTTTGTAATTGAGATGGAACCGACGGTTCTTGTTGAACTTTGGTTAATGCATACACTCAACAAAAAGTTTTTTTCTACATCGCAGGAGAAGTAGGAATAGTAAATACAAACATCTGTATCCAATGTTATCATCCCAAGAAATTGCTAAAGAGGGCTTTGTTGATCCATCACAGCAAACTCAGCCAGTTAAGCCAATTCAGGAACAAGCAGCCAATTCTGATGATGCTTTACTGGAGGATATGGAAACTGAAAATGTTGCATCACAACAAATTGAAAAAGATAATAATGCACACGAGGAAATGGAAGTAGAAGGTAAGTTGTAGCTAATTTAGGAACAAGATTTATGTCATGTAAATTGACATAGTTTCTCTAGCTGTTGTTTGGACACATGGTTACTCCTATGCAAAATTTTGCTGTCTTTTCCTTTCAAATGTGAATGTGTAATCATTGAAATGTAGGTTCAGTTATCAGGGCTGAGAATGGGATTGGTAAACTGCTGGAAGAATTGCTTTCTCATGATTATGGAGAACTGGATGGGGATGGAGCTACTACTTTATTGCAAGATCGGTTGCAGATCAAACCTCTTGCCATAGAGAGATTAAACCTCCCTGAAATGCAAGCGATTCAAAGGATTGATTTGGTTTCTGCGGGAGAGAGCTTGCAAAAGCCTAGGAATGTATTGTCCGACATACACAATTTGTTAAAAGTGAAAAGGAGTAAAACACCTATGAAGCAACAAAAACTACAAAATTCTGCTTCTAGCCTTGGTTCTCCTACTCCGCCGAAAAGTCCTTTTGCTTCATTGTCATTGTTGAAGAGACGCATATTGCAATCAAGTTCACAAATTGATCCGTTTTCAGCTGTTGATATGGATGAGCCAATCCTAACAAATGCTTCTTCTTCAATTGAAATGGAAAAGAACACTTCTGGCAAGTCGAAGTGTCTTGTAATTGAAGAAGATCATAATGCAGACTGTAATTCAAGTTCTCCTACTCTGAAAGCTGGAAATATTGCAAATACATCTGATAAATCTGAGAATCGTAATGTGACTAATGTTGGTTCTGGAAACGAAGTTCCCCCTTCTGATTCCTGTGCTGGGCTGGAGGAAGACAATGCTGGTCAGAATGACAAGGAAGAAAATCTTCTGAATAATGGACCAAGTTCGGTGGATATGGTGAGGGTTCCTCTTTTTTATTATTTTATTATTGAGAATGTCTTAATCCTAAATGTGTCATACTCATTCTTTTAGCATTGCAGTTTGATGATGTGCTTCATGAAATTACGGCTTCTCCTCAGCCTCACGCAGAAATGGATGATTCAGCTGCAGAAAAGTTGGATGAGATTTCAAATCCTTGTGGTATTATGATCTTGTTTCTTTATTTAGACATAAAATCAGAATGCAATGGCTACAATGATTTGTTGAAAATGGAATTTTACAAGTTTGAGCTATGAGTTTACATTATGGCATTCTTTTTTTGTTTGGCCTGATAGATAAATTAGGAGATGCAGCAATTGAAAACCATGTAGTGGATGGACGCCCTGAAAACCAAATTGATGCTTCAGAACAAATCCAAGATGCCGCTTTGGAACAGCCCAATGAGGTCTATATTTGTTCATCTTTGATCTCTTATTTTTTTCTTCTCTTAGTTTGATAAATAGTGTCTGTGCTTTTTTTCAGTTTCTTCTCTTTAATTTGCATTTGTGATATTGTTTTAATATAGGAATTTGAGATTGTAGAGGCACATTTGGACAAAAAATGTCAACAGATACAAACTTGTTACTTAACTACCGCCATAGATAACTTTGTTGTTTGGTAGCTGATTTGCATAGAGGGGGTATACCCTAGCCAGTGGAGTCTTTGTTGTGCGTGTTACTCCATCTACTTGTAGAATGTGGCAATAGTTTTCAACATGGCAAAGTATTTTGGGATTCAATTTGGTCATTATGGTGGGGTTCATCATCACCTCCTTAGTTGGTGGTTTATTTGATGTAATATTTCAAAATCTACATAAGGCTAACATTCTGACATTAAAGTTGCATGACACCTATTGGTGGTTCTGTGCTTCACTTGTTGAGAAGACTTTGCCCTGTTTTGCAAAGAAGAGTAAATGATTGGACATGTAGCTCAGATTTTTGACATATGAAGATGGGATTGTCAATGATGAATTATATTTGTATATTTGTATGGATTTTTCTCTTTTAGGTGGTTTTCCATGAATCATTTTACTGTTCTTCTCTCCCTTTTCTGAGAAACAGAAATTAACTTACTGGAAAATAACAGGAACTAAGTGTGCTGCCTTAAAGCTTGCTAAAATTCTTATGTTTTGGTTTGAAACACTTGAGCTATGTGATATTTATTGTCATTTCCTTTCTGTTCAGAAGAATGAAGAATCTTCTGTTGCATCGATTCATGAGCAAACCAAAGCTAAACCACATGCAAGCAGAAAACGCAAAGGCAAGGTGCTTGACAAGAGACAAAGTCTTGCAGGTACTTACTGTTTGTTACACTGTACTTCATGGCATGTTTGCTTTTGTGCATGCATGTGCATGTATTTTTAGATTTATTACATTGTATCAGTTTGGTATTCGTTATTTTCGCAGCTGCTGGTACTTCATGGGATGCTGGGTTGAGAAGAAGCACCCGGGTCAAATCAAGACCTCTAGAGTACTGGAGAGGAGAGAAGTTTTTGTATGGACGAGTTCATTCAAGTGAGTATTTTCTTCGACGGATTTCCCAAGGCAATAAATTGATTATTTTCATGACAACCATCAAGCTGTTTTGTAATTTTTGCTCTAGCCCGTTAACAGATCTCAACAGATGGACCCTTTCATTCAATTTCATCGAAATATAAAGATTATAAAAGAAGTTTCCACTACAGTATTTGAATGGGTTTCTAATGATATTTGCATTTGTCTGAGAGCTTCAAATGAACCCACGCACATTAAGGCTTTAACGCTGTGAAATTATCCCCAAGTCCTATTGTGCCACGGTTGTAAACATTCTGCCGTGATAAAAGATTAAACTCCTGAACCCATGGTATTTAATATAAAAATTTTGCCAGATCTCAGCTGTGTCGAAGAACAATAATAGATAATGTGATGCAATTTCAGTATATTGATTTGCGAGATTTGTACTAATCCGTTGTGGTTGTTCCTTGATACATGCGGACCTTATTTAATCTGTTTTGCAGGTTTGCCAACTATTATTGGCATCAAGTGCGAGTCTCCTGGAGATGTTAAAGGAAAGGGTGTTATGAAGGTGAAGTCTTTTGTCTCTGACGAATACAAGGATCTGATCGAACTAGCTGCTCTGTGATCTAATGTTTCATGTACCGATTGCAAGTCTTCTAAGCATTTCTCAATGCTATAGTCTCAGTTATCATACACTGTCTCTCTTTCGCCAAATTTTATAGTTCATCTGGATTTATGATGTGGATGTAGAAGGTACAGTTGATATTCCTACACATCTAATCTTGTGAATTATTGTCCATACAAGTTTTCGATGTTTTCCAGTATAAACTTGATTTGCACTAATGTGTTTGTTGAAGCTCTCCTAGCTTCACAAGTTAGTTATAATATCACTGTCCTGGTTATTTTTTCCAATAAGGTTCTCAATTTTCGTATTTTACAATTCAATTTTGCATTAGCCATCTCCATCATCATTACCACCATTGGCATCAATCACCATTGCAGCAGACAAGTGTGACCACCATTGTTCCATGAAAATAGAATGAATGAAAACTGGTATTAAAAGCTTCTGAAACAGGTAAACATTACACAATTATGACACGTAAGGCTAACTCATTGTAGACCTCGAGGTTTTGCGTTACAAATCTAGTTGAAATAAAAAATTACGATCACAGAACAAGCAATGATTCGCCACACTTTTCGTCAAAATCAGCTAACAATGTGCTTCAAAAACAGACCATACACGGTTGATTCAAAAAGGAACAAGCATGCGTGTTTCAAAAAGAAGCAAACAACGATTCCAGCTTGTACCATATACGTTGCAACATGTGCTTCTTCAAAAAGGGAATGTGGACGGGGTCCCGGAAGTCCAACCTTAAAGTTGCGGAAGAAATGACAGGCCAGCTTATAGAGATTAGGTCGTAATCGTCGGAATATTTGAGTTGGCTTTAGCTTTCACAAATTATTGAACTGGCCAAAAAGTTTCAAAAACAAATCAGGTATTTAGAGCTTAATTATCGCAGAAAGCAGATGTAAACTGCCGACAGCGCATCCAGTAAAGTAAGAGGCTTCCGGCTAAAGAGTTGTGATCGGACTCTCCAAACTTGACCATAAGTAGTTCCGAATTAGTCGTTCTTGTCCGATTAAATATTGGTATTTGTCAAAAAAAGTTTCTCGTACCAACATAACTTATGTGTTAGTTTAAGGAGACATTAGTGATAAGAAGAAAAAAGGGAAACATTAGTGGTTCCGTTGGGATTTTAGGATGTGGTCAAAGTTGAGGGGACATAAGAAACTTCAATGGAACCCAGAAAAGCTTCCTCCAGACTTTAAAAAAGAAGAAACAGATTTACGATAAACGTCTTGTTTGAGCGAATGAATTGGGTAACCCATATTTTACCAAAATGACCAAAGTCTGACAAATATTTTTAAAAATGAATAGCTTTTTGCAATATTACAAATTCATCTTGAACCAACTTGGCAAGAATATATTTCCAGTGAGAATTCCATTTTTTTAACACTATTGTGACTTGTGAGGATGGACCACAATTATGGAGTTCCTTTAACAATATTATTGTCTGGAAAAACGTTCATTGACTAGCTTCATGAGATACTTTTGCTTCCAGAAACTATCTCAAGTCAAATTTCAAATTCTCATGTTGGAAATTATATATCCGCCTATTTTTATTAGAAAATGGCATTATTGGATTTGTGATTTCAAACAAGCTAAGGTAATTGATCAAAAAAAAAAAGCTAAGGTAGACTTTTCAATTTCAATTAAATTTTCTCCCCCCAAAAATACGAAAAGTGTCATGTTTCCTAGTTTTGATAAATTCAATTTCATTAGCATATTAAATAAAAAATAAATTAATAAATAATAAAGTATGATATATATATATATATATTCGGACTCTCACTTTTTAATATTAGAGATGAGTTCAATACTAATAAGCTACAAATTCATTGGTAATATATATATATATATATATATATATATCCCTTTTCATATTATAAAATGCAAAATTGTCAATTAGTGTGCATTGATTGACTTTATTATAAAGAAGTGCATTTTTTTCTCATTTTTTTTATGCATGTAATGTCATATTCAAGAATGACATTAGCTGGCTTTACATGTCGATTGTTTTCACATTTTGTGTGATTTAGTTCATATTTTCTTTTCCTCTCTTTAGCAGCCATAATAGATCATCAATTTTTTTATCATGGCTTAAATTAATGTTTATCTTCGGCATGCTTCATGCCACGGTCAATGGTTGATCAAATGCTCCAAGTGCCATTTAAATTTGCACACTAATTAGTTTTAGCAAATTAAAATTAATATTGAAGTCGTTTTTAGCATAAAAAAATCAAGAGTTTAATTTTTAGTAAAATTAATGTAAAAAATACATAAAATATATATATGTGTAAATTTTTAATTCGTAAACATCCCAAAAAACAAAGGATGTGAACCCGATTCGTGTGATGGTTGTCTTCTATGAGAGAGTATGAATTTAGTTCCTATAGATTTAAACTCCTAAGTTTACTCTAAAGAGGATGAGGTTACCACCAATTTTTGTTTAAAAAAAAAAAGAAAAAAAGGGTCAAATTACTTATAAACGTTAAAGAAAATTGGTGATTTATCAAACTTGTTCAAGTGGAACATGATTATATCGCTTATGCCATCGTCGATTAATTTAATATGGTCAATCATTTTTCTTCTAACAACAGAATGGCCAGAGAGCTTTTGGCCATTGAAGTTCTACAATTTGCTTTAGTAACTTGGTTAACACGACTAGTTTTTTGAGTTTAATTTGAATAATTAATTCTTATTTTAATTTGTCAAGCTTTCCTGGTTAAATTTGAAAATCTTTCTTCCTCGAAATTCATATATACCTTTTTTTTGTGTAGAATATTTGTATTACAGCATTAGAGTTTTTTTTCCTCACTTGTCCAATTGCAAATCTTGATGAACTAATAACAAACATGTAAAAAAAGAATGGACTAATATCCTTTTATAACTTTCTTTTTTAGGTGTTTTTAATGGTAGAGATATTGTTTATACATTTTAAAGTTAATTTAATGACTGAATTTGAATTTTTAAATTAAATCTAAAGTATGTAAAAATATCTCAACAATTAAAAACGTAAAAAAAATTGGACAAAAGAACCATAATCCATCCCGTAAAAAAACCTTCTCGGTAATATAATGTCGTCTCCAAACTCCAAAAACCAATGTGAAAAAACCTGGCACATTCTGCCTCTTACGGTTTTGGGACTATCATTATAAACATAATCAACTTTCAGAATAAACTAACACATCCGTTTATGCTATCCTCAACAACACTGCAATTCGAAGATGCTACACCTTTTTTTATTATTTTGTTTCAATTGTTAAACGAATTCTACATATCCACTTTTAATTCTTAAAAAATCACAGTAGAACTACCAATGTTGTGTCAAATATTGTTGGAATTGCCTGGATACACCAATCATTTGATGCTTTCGTGTAACTCAAGAACATCCAGTTTCTAGTTATTTAGGTACTTTTTCTTTTTGATAAGTTAATTATGTAGGTTCTTGTTTATAATTTACAAGAACTATTGTGTATAATTTACAAGAACTATCATATAATGTACCGGGCAACGATGAATTTTGGTTGATTATGAAATGCAAGCATGATTGCCTGCCAAGATCAGGTTTTGACAATGCAATTAAATTAGTAATTGTTGGCACCTAAATTTAGCCGTGGCCATGTTCTAGTTAGTTAAAACTGCCAGCCTATTCACTGTATATATTTTTCAATCTTGTATTAGTCATTGTTAGGTATCTAATTAATTGTATGCTTACATTAACTACCTTATCATTTTTTATTGAATAATTGGGAAGAAAATTATTTTGTCCTTATATATTTCAATTAGTACCAGTGGTACTGTGTTAGCAAACGAAATTTAGAAAAAGAAATACGTGATCGACTTGTTTTAAATAGAAATAATTATATGATAGCTAAACAACCACATACTTCTCCATCCTAACTTGTTAGACCATTTAGACAAATACAATTTTTAAGAAAAATTTAGGTAAGTCTGTTGTAAGTGGTAATTATTAGTTAGTTGTAGCACTGTAAATGTTTTTTTATTGGGCGACAGATGCTTGGATGAATGAATTAGTATTGAAAATAGGAAGATATCATTAAATTGTTGATCATTTATGAAGGATAAAAATGTTATTTGATCAATAAATAATTGGAAAAAAATAGAAGTAGACATATATTTTTGGACATCTAAAATAAAAAAGTGGCTTAAGAACTCTGGTCAAAAGGAGTTTTTATTTTTGATATGCGAAATTGAATTTAGCACACCAATGTCCATACTACCTTATTCAAAATCTACCCAATAGACATTGTGATGAGATTGCTCTAATGATGAGCGTCTACACCTGAAATGTTGAAGTTTCGAATTTGAAGAATCGTCATATACCTCTTAGGGAGGTAAATAAAAAAAAAGGTAAGTTACAAAATCACCTTTATTTAAACAATTAATTATAAATAAACTACTCATTTATTTTTTTCTTATATCATACTATACAATTTAATTTTTAACATCTCATGCTACAAAATACCTTTTTTTTATATTTTTTACTATAATTCATTTTAAATATTTTTTTTTAATTTTAGTCCTTAATTTTTTTTTTTATTTTAATCATTTTTTATTTTTTTAAATTACTCTATTTTTTAAATCAGCACTATAAAAAATTTTAAAAATTTTTAAAAAATTAATCTAATGTCAACTCTATATAAATTCTCCATAAACTTTTTTAAAATCAATTTAAAAATAACTCTAAAAAAATTTAAAACTGTAAAATCAACCTAATATCAACTCTATACAAATTCGATATAAAATTTTTTAAAATCAACCTAAAATTAACTCTACAAATTTTTTTAAAACTTTAAAATTACCTAATATCAACAATGTATAAACTCTACATAAAATTTTTAAAATTAACTTAAAATTAAATTTACATAAACTTTTTAAAACCCTAAATTTAGATCTGCACTTCCCCCACAAACCCTAGCATTCCTCGTTGATGCTTATCTTCCAAATTTAGATCTGCACGTCCTCCGACTAACGTTTCGCGCTGATACTTCTTTCTCGAATCGAGATCTGCAATCCCCAAAAACCTAACGCCAATCGTCGCTGCTACTTCCTTCGAACCAGATCTGCAACAAAGAAAATCAGCCGAAACGAGAGATGCGTGCAGAGAGTCGATGCGACAAAGACAATGGAACAACAAGAGAAGAGAGAGTGAAAGAAGCCGAGAGATACAGTGGAAACCGAGAGAAAAAAAAAGAGAGTGAGTGAGTGATGTGCAACCAGTAGAGAAGAAAGAGACAAAGAGACAGAGAGAGAATCCATGAGTTGTGAAGAGGAAAGGAAAAGAAGAGAGGGCGTAAAAAAGAGAAAGATGAGAGAAAAAAGAATTTTAATATGGAAAATATAGGGGGAATGGACAGAAAAAAGAATGACGTATTGATTAAGATTTACGTCCGTCTGAAAGTAAAATCATTGTCGAAAATTAAGAAAATAAGACGATTACCATTCACTTGAAAGGAAAGGTCTAAAACAGTAATTATCTAAAAAAAACTATTCAATAAACGATAAAAACTTTGCACATGTATAAAGTACTGACTCTCCAATGAAGTGGCTTGAATTATAAAATTAGCATAATCTTTGCAGTATTTCAAAAAAATATGTGCTATATTAGCATTATTTATTATTTTTTAAATGATGTTGGATCGTTTCGAGTGTTATATATTTTAATTACTAAAAAAGAGTTGACCATTGTACAGTGGAAGACTAAGCATTTAGAGAAGAACATGTTTACGTGACAAATTTGGGTCAAAATGGGCATATAATGGATATCACATAACCATTAATACATACATATTTGACGCCTGTGATCAAATTGTATTGTTGTTTGACGTAGCCAAATTGGTACCAATACCATAACCTGAACAAGTAAATCCATTGACTTACCTTCATTTGCCTATGTAGATTGGTTGGAGTACATGAAGAGACACCAAAATCTAACAGGAAATTTATAACTTTTTTTTAATAAAACACGACCAACCTACTCTTGAAACTAAACTAATTCAGTTAGGTTGATATAGACCAAAGACGGCACTAGTCCTCGACATCTTACTTAGACTAGCACTCCGAGAAAGTAACAACTGTATCCGAGAAATGATCAGTAATGGCTACGACCATTTTGCAAGCGGAAATTCGAATGGAAAATAATTAAAACTATTTTTAGTCATTTACAAATATCCTTATGTCAACTTGGATAAGAATGAACTTACAAAACAGCTCTCTTACAAAACAATGCACCCCAAAACAAAGTTCAATCACATCGTCCCATGTGATGAAGCCAATTGCCCAACTCACATCTTCTCCAGTCAAATCAAATTGCTCTTTTTCAAAGAAAAATAAAAAGCAAAACTCCATAAAAAAATAAAAAACTATCTAATCATTTGAGAACACGTGTCCATAAAATCGACAAGACAGATCAAATTCCGATCCAAAATTCGGACCCACGACTTGGTCCTTTCAATCGAACTTTTACATCATTCGATTCGCAACAAACAAGGCATAAATAATTGGTCCAATTTTTCCTTCTTTTTGTGATGAATGAATCCGCATAATCAGCCAGTAGAACCAACAAAATCCATTAACGGTGAATACACATCATAAAAATTTAATAATTATCAACAAGCAGCCTCTTCTCCTCTTTCTATGCGCTATCTTTCCCGCTGTCTCCTTCTGTATACAACTTCTTCTCCTATCCTCACTTCTATATATACAGCTCAAACCCGGATTCCAAAACCACACAAAATTTGATAGCAAACATCGAATTTTGAATCCTAAGTTTCAGTCTTTTTTCCAATTTCTTCACCATTATGGGGATTATCCCTGGCCTCCCTGATGACGTCGCTCGTCAGTGTCTTGTCCGTGTTGATTACCACCAGTTCTCCACCGTCGTCTCGACATGTAAAGCTTGGAAATCCGAACTCCAGTCGACGGAGTTTTGGTGGTACAGAAAGCAGATCGGTAACAGTCAGAAACTGATTGTTATGGCTCAAGCTAGAGTCGAACCGAACTCCGGTTCTACTGTTGTCAAGTACCGAGCCCGCCCTGTTTATGGGTTCACCCTTCTTGAACCGGAAACTGGGGTTTGGTCCGATTTGCCTTCGATTCCTGAGTTCCCCAATGGGTTACCCATGTTTTGTCAAGTGGTCAGTTTCGGGTCGGGTTTGGTTGTGCTGGGCGGGTTGGATTCGAACACTTGGGAGGTTTCTAAGTCGGTTTTCGTCTATGATTTCTTGTCGGCCAATTGGCTTCGCGGAGCGGATATGCCGGGAGTACTGCGATCATTTTTCGGATGTGCGTCTGATTGTGATCGGATGGTATATGTCGTCGGCGGTCATGATGATGAAAAGAACGGTTTGAAATCAGCGATGGTGTATGACGTGGACAAAAATGAGTGGGCCCCTTTACCCTACATGGCAAGAGAGCGTGACGAGTGCAAGGCGGTTTTCCACCGTGGCAAGCTCCACGTCATCGGAGGGTACTGTACGGAGATGCAAGGTAGATTTGAGAGGAGTGCTGAGGTGTTCGACGTATCCACCGGGCAGTGGGACCAGCCAGAGGAAAACTTCTTGGAGGTTGCCATATGTCCTAGGACATGCGTATGTGGCGATGACGGGGAATTCTACATGTGTCACGGAGGTGACGTGTTGGCACGTAAAGGCTCTACGTGGCAAGGCATTGCCAAGCTGCCGTCTGAAGTGTGCAATGTTGCCAAAGTGGCAACGTGGAAAAGCCAAATAATGGTGATTGGTTCGGCAAAGTTTGGCGACCCCCACGTGGCATATGTGTGGGAATCAAAGAATGACAAGTGGGTAAGAGTGGAAACCCCAAAGGAGTTCAGTGGGCATGCTCAATCAGGTTGCTACTTGGAGATCTGAAGTTTGCTGCAAACTAGTTTGCTTCTTTGGTCTTTTTTCCTCTGTTGAATTGAAACTACTCTTAGTCATTCAAGTCGAAAGCCAGTGTACCACCTACACCTGGCAAGAAATTTTTGTGGTCTTTAGTTGGTGTTCATATTGATTTTGCATTTCCTTGACTGCTTGTTCATATAAGAAGTTTCATGAGAGTTGTGTCTTGGCATAAAAAGAAAAGAAAAAGAGGAGCCAAAACTTCTATCTAGGCGTAAAAAACAGAATTTGAGAAATCAATATTTCCAGCTGGGCCAGACTAGACCAAAGTAAGATAACCCACTTGCAACATCAAATTGTGGACTACAATATATAGCATTGCAAGACAAGGTGCTTGGACACAAGTAGTGTTCTGGGTTTTGATTGGTTTTCTGAATCTTCAGCTGCTAAAGTGGTTAGTGTCGGTCCGACAATAGGTTTGAAGATTAATAATGTAGTAATACGTTGTTAATTAGGTAGTCAAAGTATGTTAGCCTATTAGTTTGAGTTGATTAATTTGTGGACAAGTTTTGTGGGCATGTGGTTTCGTTTGTCAACTCGTGGTGCCTTGGTTGGGAATGAAATAGACAGTTTATACAAGTCCCTGTTTTTCAAAGCTCGCATCCTGAATTAGTGAATTTACACACACTTTGTCCTTTGACCCCTAACAGATTTCATGATCAATCAATGCCATTGAAAAAGATCAAATTTAATTCCATATGATGAAACATTGACATCTTTTATTAAATACAATTCGATAATTCGATTTGAATTTTTGTGTGTCAGATAAAACTTACTAACCGATTGGACTTTGATAAAATAAGAAAATTAAATTAAACCAAACCATCTAAACACAACCCAAATCTCAGATGTATTTGATTTCCCTTCTAGTAATGTTGATTCAAAATTTGGATAAGGTTGATTCTATACTCTGAAGTAGGGTTGTGTACGGATCTTGAAATTTTCAAACCGAACCGAATATCTAGACGGAAAAGAATTAGAACTGAAAAAAAGACTTTTGACTTTCTCCGAACCAAACCATTCAGAAATTTTTATTTGATATGATTTTGAATTTTAAGCAATACACATACCGAGTACCGTCCCAAACCAAAAAACAGAAACTAGTACCAATATATATATATATATATATATATATATATGTATATATATGGGGGTCCATTCTTTTAGATCTTTTAATAGACCTAGATTTTTTTTTATTCTGCTTTTAAAAGTCTTATACTAAATGTTACTGTTTTTTTCAAAACAATATAATTTCGTGTGTATGTATATATATAATAGACATTATTAGCAAACCTAAATTTTTTTATTCTATTTTTTATGATAAAAAACATCAAACTTCATACTTAACTTATATCAATTTGATAATAACATCATACAACATATCCCATATGTTTATTAGAAAAAACAAATGTGTAAAATTATCATAATTGTTCATGGTAAATAATAACTTTCCTATGAATTTCATTCATCAATATAAATAATATACATAAATAATGGCCTGCTTCTCTATGATTTTCGTGGATAATAGAATATTTTTATGTTTAGATAGCATTTTAGTGAAGAAAATCTCCGATAATGAACCGTCCTAGTTCCATTTTCTCTGTCCTGAAATTCTCCGAATTTTCGTCCTGAAACCGTCCCAAATTTTAGGATAAAATGGAATGGAGATTTTAGTTTTTTGCAACGAGACTGAATCTAGCAAAAGAAAAATCTTTGAAATGTGTGACGGGAGTGGAGATTTACAAATTTCCGAACCAAATCGGACCATTAACACCCATACTCTGTAGGGAATCAACATTTTTCATTTTAAATCACTAAATCCATGACTTTATAACTTTCATAACAGCTGAAAGTATTTTCCTTGTCACAACTAATGTCTGCTTGGTTCCTTCAGCCATTTTAACATCATCTGTCTCTTTCCTCTGCCTTGTCTCTGTATTTTCCCTTGATTTGCACAATCTTTTCCCATTTTCTTCACCATTATGAAGTGACGACTTAGCTTGCGAATGTCTTGTTCATATTGATTAGCCAGTTTCCCACAATCTGTTCGGTTTGTAAAGCGTGTAAATCTGAGCTTCAGTCGCTAGCAACTAATGTCTTGCTGGAGTTTCAGATAATGCACTTGTGAATCCGCATAGCCCTGTTAGTCAGTTAACACTTTTAGAACCGGAAACCCGGTTTTGGACTAATTTGCCTTTGATTCCTGATATGTGTAAGTGATGACGACGGGGAGTGGTATGCATGTTACAAAAGCAACGTGATGATACAAAGCGGTTCCACGTGGCAAGCCATCGCCAAGCTTCCTTCTGACGTGTGCAGTGTTGCGTATGTGACATGGAACAGCAAGTTGATGGTGATGGGTTCTTCAGAATGCAACTACGGGTACAAGGCATATGTGTTGGATCTGAAGAATTACAAGTGGAAAAGAATGGAAATTCCTAGAGTTTTCAGGGTGTGTTTCTTCAGCTTGCTACTTGGAGATTTAAAGTTGATGGTGATGGGTTTTACAATGTACAGCACCCGGTCCGAAGCATATATGTTGGATTGAAATATTACGAGTGGACAAGAGTTGAGGTTCCTAGAGAGTTTTCTGGATTTGTTGTTTCAGGTTGCTGCTTGGAGATTTGAAACTGATTTTGGATATTTAATACTATGATTTGATGTTCATGGATCTTATAATCACTTAGTTAGCGTATTACATTATGCTAATTGTGCCTCGCTGTCTTGCTACATATTTTGAGCTTTGATCTTCTTAACTTTTGGTGGATAGTAACATCATGACAAAGGACTGGGAAGAGCACTTGTCATTCTTTTTTCAATTGTCATCATGCTAAGCTTACATGATTTGGTAGTAGTTCCCTAGTTTGGGTCTTTCCTTTAAAACTTGTTGGCATCTATACTACATCCTCTCAGAGAAAGAGGTGATGAAGATGTTTGTAAGTTTATTGTTATGATATGATGGCAAGTTTGGAAATTTTGTAATGATTTCCAATTTTCAGGAAAAAATTCCTGCAATTTATAAGGGAGCTCCAGGAATTATTCCCTTCCCCTCAGAGGATTTGAATGGTGTTGAACCATAGTAATGAGCATGGCTACTTCTATTGGCATAATTTGGAGGAACGAATTTTGTGATTCATGCTAATGCTTCTTAGAATTCTAATAAGAAGGACGCAAGTGTTGGTGTGGTAAATCTCAGGATCCTAGCCCTTGGGAAATCAGGGCAGTTCTTTTGGGTATTCGAATACTGCTACATAGCCCGAATGACGTACGGTTAGGTATTTTCAGGAGAGATCAGAATATTATGGCAGATTTTACAGCAAAATCGGCCACTTCTCTTTGACCTGCTGACCAGATGATGAATCCTCTACCGCAATTGTTCTCTACGCAATGTTGAAGTTGCATATTCAGTGTTCATTGATATTGGTGTTTTAATTATTGAATGTGTTTTCTATAGATATTTCTCTTGTCAGAAGTAATTTACTTCGTGTAGGTACATCTATCGTCCTGTATGGTATGTTTTTCCATAGAATATTTGAAATTGTGAATCTAGTTCTGTTGGTGTGCACGTTGTAAAGTGCAAAACGAATAATGGATGAAAATTTGTGAGGCAATTTGCTTTCTTGGGATTCAATTCGGAGAGAAAGCCAGAAAGAATTACTACATACATCGAAGTTGGAGAAGAAAAAAAGATTTTACAGAAATACAACAAGAGGCTTCAAACATGAAACAAACTGCTCCACCTCTATTTCCAAAGAATACAACCGACTCAGACTTTCCCTCGAACCAATTATTGTTCTGAGCAATATATTCTATATTGCACTCAGAGCCCCCTTATCAGAGAATGAATGTATAGCTGTCATTTAATTCTCATGCACTTGTAGAGTACTTCCGCAAATTTCTTATACATATGCCGCTTCAAATACATTTTCTCTACCTTCTTCCTTCCTTTCATCCCCATCGTCTGCCTAACTGATGGGTAGCTGAGAAGAAAACGAAGGTTCTGAGCAAGCACTGGAGTTCCAGGTCGCCCCACAGGATGAAGGCCTGTTATGTTGTAATCAACAATTTCTTTTGTGCCTCCTGCATCCGTTCCAAGCACCTGCCAAACACAAAGATCAAGAAATTGAACTAATAAGATTTGTTTCCTGCCGTTTAGAATCCGTTGAAATAAAATTGCATTTCTAAATGCACATCCATAATCAGATCAATCGTTTGTTGCCTTACCGGAAGACCAAATGCCATTGCTTCAATTGTAACTCTCCCAAAAGTTTCTCCTACTCCCTGCAACACAGTCCTCAAATTAGTGTATGCTTTCAGATTATGATAGATTTGATCAAAAAATATCAATTGGATAGTCAAGATATGTGTCCATGAGATCAGAGCATTAACAGTCAACGTTAAAGATACTGCATTGTGTCAGCGGCACGTACATCATATCACTGGCCATACTCTTGAGAAAAAGCAAGTTGAACCATTGCTATTTCATCCAAGATTTTTAGTTGTTTATGACATTGCATTGCAAAGTATAAGAGAAACAGTGATTGGGTTAATTACATCAAAATTTGCTGTCAGATTATGAAATGCATGTCTAAGATTTCATTAATCAACGATGAAACTAGGAATTTTTAATGGAGATTCATCAAATTCATTTAGAACCATCCATTTGTATAATGGAATGCACACCCTGCAGAACCGTACTCTTGCATTTTCTAAACATAAACTAGTAGATGGTTGTGTAGTAGATGGCTATACCTGAGAGTTTATAACATAAACGTCTGCCGCAGAGTAAAGTGAGGCAACACGTGTAGTCGCTGGAGTCCACAACACTGACTTGGACACGTTTGAATTTTGTGAAAGGAACCTCAGAATTTCTTTGACGTAAAACACTCTATTGCTTTTAGATCCAACAGAACTGATAAGAACTTTCAGATTCTGTTCTTGTGCCCCTCCTCCTTCAGTGTCAGATAGCAATGTCCTTCCGTGAAGGAAATCCTTGCTAGAGAAGCTCAACCTGTTGTCCTCAACATTGCTAGATTTGTGTAACAATGCTCTTAAATAATGCTTTGAAGCTAAAGTTCTTATATTCCGAAAAGACTTTTGTTCGACCATCAGACTTGCTGATTCGACAAGCAACAGCTGCCCCTTTCAAGGGTTTATACTGCCGAGGGACATCACAAGCATGTAGTTGTCCGATATACCCATCTCTCTTCTAACAGCTTCCCGTGGCAGTTGCCTCCTCTCTAGCATCTTCTCAGGGGTAGTTGATGGAGTATTCAGCGAACAAGCGATGCCAGCTGAAAAAGCTAGTTCATCATTAACAGAGAGTGGAACTATAGCTGGTGGAGATCTCAGCTTTATTTTTTCTTCATCGCACCATGTTAACCACTTTTTAGTCTGCAATTCAGAAAGAAAGACCACCATTTTCACTCGATCACGGACAATCTTCGACCGATTGAAGCATTCCCGTCGATTTTCCATGATCCACCAAGCAATTTGACTTCCACCAGCTGGGAAACGAGTAATGTATTGATCTGAAATGTAAAATGTAGAGATATGATGTATCATTTAGTTTGCATCCCCTTTAACATTTAGAAGTAACTTCAGTGCTGCATAAATGTATAACACAAAATCCTACTCCAAAGTAGTAGAATACTGAGAATCTGTTATACACAAGCACCAGACATATTATTAAATGTTTCTTGTATTCTCAAAGAACTTACAGATGTTCCCTCAGAATGCAATTTGTCTATTTGGTCTGCGCTCTCTAAAAGCTTTATTTCAACATATCCTTATTATTTAGAATAATGACAGTTAATAGCTTAAAATCAATCAATTAAGGATACAAAAAGTTTTACAATTGATTCTTACCTATCCATGATGCACAGACTGCTGATCCTGCAATGACAAGATCCGCCTTCATGGCAGTTTTGAAGCTAAGCTCTGCTCTGTCCTCAAGCACTTTAATCATTCTCCTAGCAAGCTCCGGTATCAAACCACCCTTCTTCCTAATAACTACAGCAGAAACAGTGGCTTCACAGCTCAAAAACTCTGTTGCCAGCTCCAACATCAAGAGTGGCGCCCCAGTCATTGAAAGTTCATGGAATACCGACGCAAATTTCCTGGACCATACAAGCCTGGAAAACTCACTCTTCCTATCACAAGTTCCAGTCCGCCTTTCGGGACTCCATTCCAAAATTTTATCTTTTGTTGACCCAAATGGACCAAAAATCAGACCGTAAGATGTATTCATCCTAGGAATATCAAGTTCCTGCACCTCTACATCGTCATTTTCAACTGCTATTTTTGCTCTCTGTTTACTAAGTGCTCTACTGTGCAACCTGTGGCCTCTCCTGCTCTTCTTCTTTGAAGGTATACCCTTGTTAGATGAAACTGTTTTTCCCCTTTTTGCCAAGACAACATCCAGCCTTCTTCCATTACCAACCTGAACGTTATTGGTGCCATTTTTTACAGCAACAGAACTACCATTTGCAAGCAAATCCCTACGTGGACTTTGTTCAAATTGTGATACACCATTTTTTGAATTACCTCGAAATCCAAGAAATTTATCATTGTTGTCACCATGAGCCCACCTGGACTGAACATAGAACCCAAGATAAGTTCATAGAGTAATCAGAAGTAACCAGTACACCAATCGATTACTTCGGAACCATTGTATTCCACCTCCACCCTCTCTACCCTCTCTGCGTGGAGTTCGGCTAGAATTTAATCTTCGAAATGTCGGAGAGTTCCTTGGGGTTGATCTCCCAGACAATGTAGGCTTAAAGCTGCCAGAAGGCCTTAATGACGATGGCCTATTCACATTTACATGTAAATCTCTGTTCATAAGATCCTCCATCACATCGCTCAACAAATATCAGTGGCACTAAAAACACTTCAAGAAGTCCACCTTAAGCAAGAAATAAACAAGTCCATCTCAGCAATCAAAATCGAACTAAAACGACAAACACTTATAACTCCATGAAACTTTGCATTGGTTCTTCCCATCAATCAAAGAAAACAAATCACCCAAAACGATGAACTAATGACCTCAAAGAATATAGAGAAACACGTGATGAATTAGTATGTTTAACTCTTATAGCGCTTTCGCAGCACCAAACAGGGCCTAAAGTAACCCAAAACTTCATCAAACCAACTAAAAAGGAGGAAAGAACCTGCAGACCAAAGTATTGGAACCGTTCGAAATTAAGTAAAGGAATGCGCGTAAATCCTACCCCTAGGAAAGAAAATAAAAAGCTCGGAAATTCGAAGCGATCAATCGAGTCAAGTAACCGGTGAAGTGAAAGGTCGAGCAATGCAATAAAGAAACGGCAAAAGCTGAGAGAGAGAGAGAGAGAGAGATAGAGAGTAAAAGAAAGTTACTTTTAGCGCGTAGAGAGAGAAACTAAAGATCTCTCTTCTTGATCATCTTTTCCTTTGACGGAGAGAGTTGGTGGAGAAGCAGGGACAAATACAGCATAATATTTGCAGAGAGGTTTTAGGGGAGAGGTCTGAACACTGAAACTAGTTTCTTCCTTTTTTTTTGGGGGGGGGTGGGGGAGGGGGAATAGTGGTCGCACGTGCAAGTAACATGTGCCAGCTAGTCATAGGAGTGATCACTAATCAATTCACTGTAATTAGAGTCTTAATACGATAGATCGTCTGCTAATGTGACATACGTGGATAATCGTGATTTGCTAAGATTTATCAATACTTTGGTGTCGGCGACCCCACGGTTAATCCTAACCGTCCATCTATTCAATTACATCGCCATTTATCATTGATTTAAAGTATGGTTTTATGATGGAGATGACATCTTGACGTAGTTGACATGAAAGCCACGTCGATGATCAATACGCAAATGGGGAAAATATTTTTCCAATAGTCTTAAATTAGTAGAATTTGTCTAAAGAGGGCTTCACGATGCATTCCATCTTTAAAAGTTAATTAAAAAAGGCCACCTTGCATTTAACAAATTCATATAAACATCTCTTGACCAAAAAGAATTCATATAAACAGCGTTGAATAGGTTCGTTCAAAACCAGCAAGTCTTGGTGTAGCACAACAATTATTTAGGGCTGCAATTGAGGATTAACCACAAAATTGAAAAAAATATATGTATAAAATAAAGGTTGACGCTAATTTATTGATTGATTGATTGATAAAAGAAGAGAAGAGAAAAAGGAACAAATAATTCATAATCGCATTCCATAAGGCTTTGAAAGCAATTGCCAAAGACAATCCAAGTCTGAGTGAGAAAACACAAAACTATACTCCCGTGGCATCTCAGCAAGTAGGCAAGTCCTCAACCAAATCCAATATATGTCATAAAGAGATACCCTCAAAACCAGACTTAACCGATCAAACCACAAAGGTAAAGGTGAAGGTCATCAAGGGAAAAACTCAGAAACTCCAACTGGTAAAACATAAATAGGAAAACTCAACATCACCGAGCAAACAGCTTCTGCACAATACTTCTTGTTCTTTTCCAAATTTTTTGTATATAGTTTTGAAGAAGCCCGCATTCACTTTCTCACAAGCTTCACTAAAAACCCAAGCCACAAGAAAACCTGGAAACACCGTAAACACGCAAAATTGTAATCTGACCAATCTGGCATCCTTAACTTATGACAACAAAAGACGCCATTCTGATTCATATGCATACCGCACATTTAAACAAGAAACGGCCACCTGTCAAGCCACAATTATGTCCTCAAATCGACTGCAGCATGAGCAGGTGTTTGTTACATAGAACTGCAAGATTTCAAAATCGACAACAAGTACAGGCATTAAGAGAGTACAAGATATTGACTTTAATAAATACCACATACTCCGACCAGTTTCAGGGACAAAACATAGTTACCTAAAATATTCAGGGACGAGGTGGCGCCCAAAGCACCCCAGAGCTAAAGTTAGGGATCACAAAGGGCCAGGTGAAGGCCTTTATCACCATAAAGTCACAATTAAGAATATTGCATTTCCATAAAAATGTGAAAAGTTTTGTCTGAGCTGAATCTAACCTTTATCTGCTTATTCAAACAGGCTCCATGTTATCTAAGTACTTGTACTTGGCTGCTTAAAATCCATTTCTGAATATCTGCAAAGAAGGAATGAAATATTTTAGGAACTTAAACAAGGAACTCGAGAAGTTAAAAGGATACGAAGCAGTGGTGAATCAGACTTGCCTGCGAGGCTTTTGTCTTTGACTAAATTCATCACTTGCAGCCTCTGCAAAGTAGCCAATTTAGGTTACAGAAAAGAAAAAAAAATGAAGTTTGTCTGAAGTACAAAATTGAATTGTGTCTTACCAGGTTTCTGTGATGGCTTCCAATCATTATTGGTTTTATTAGTATTATTTTCTTTGCTGGGAAACAAAAAGACAATTTCAGCTGGCAATCTTACCTTAAGCAGATGATGTTTAAGAAAATACGAGGCACGCAAAAAACACATGAATGAACATTCAAAATCTGAACAAGAATTTGTCTTGCATGGGAAGGCAGCTGAAAATAATTTATTTTTGTGATAGCCACCACTAGCAACAAGATAATAAAGCACAATTTACATGATAAGAAATTTACTTCAGTAATGTTCACCACAATTACACATCCGTCGCAAGACTAGCACTATACCAAGACATCCAATAGGAGGGAGGAAACGTTGACAAACATGAAAACTGTTTCCCCTCTTTGTTTCGGATGATTAAACCTAAGATAATTAAAATTTTCATTCTCCAAAAAAGAAGAGAATGAAAGAAATCTAGAAGTTTTTCAGTGATTTTCTCTCACAGAAGGGGCTGTAAAATGCTAACAAAAAGAGAAAACTCTCCAATTTCCGCTTTCCTCGCTTTCTCACGACTTTTATCAACTGAAAATTTTTAATATGATCAATGCTAATTGGCTACCAACCTCGACGATCCCAAGGATGGTGTTTGTCCAGATGGGCGAGCATGATAAGCACCATCAACAGCAATATACGGGGAACAATATGTAGCTCCCAAAGCTCCAGCAGCACCAGCCAATACCGGTAACCTTAGAATCAAAGAAAAAATTATCACTATCTCTGAATACAGGAAAAACTCATCAACCATAAATCCAAATGTACAAATAGAAAATTGCAGTACCATGTCATTTCAGAATTTCGCAAACCAAGTTGAGGTTGAGCAACATATCCAGGAAATGCCATGCCAACAGCAGGAACTCCAATACCACCACCAGGATGCTGGCCCCCAATTTGCATAACTAAAAAAATATCACCAAAAACATTCAAAAACAGACTTAACATGAAATCACATTAGTTATGATCTTCTATTAAAAAGCACAGCATAGAAAATAGATAACTCACTATATAAGCCTCACTCTCAAACAACATAAAATTATAAGCAGTTTACAGAGACTATAAAAAGGAAAAATTGGGGGCAATCTCAAAAATATTTTACAATAGATAACTAATCACTAGTTTAAGTTCGTTCCACAGAAAAATTTCTCATCTTCCAATTTCTCGTATCTAAAAATATAACAATTTATCCAAATAGCGTACCTGGCAAGAAGGCAGGGAAATTTTGATCACCATGACCAACACCCATATTTCC
>CAODLS011414961.1:0-12180 GCA_948243855.1 Flueggea neowawraea | reverse complement strand
CAAAATGCACCTCCTGGACTTGATTATGATCGTGATAAGAAGTTCTCTAAGGTACTGCAGTTCTTTCTGGCTAGATTATTACAGCAAATATGTTGTTTAGGACTGATTTGATTAAGGTACTGCAATTCTTTCTGGCTAGATCATTGCAGCAAATATGTTGTTTAGGACTGATTTGCTCAATGAAAATAGTTGGTATATAGTAATGCTGTTGCATGGTAAGAACATTGAATGGTGTCTGGTCTCGTTTATACAAGCAATGTTTAAGCTTCTAAATTCTAATTAAAGAATTTCCAGTCGTGATCAGTCTTTTAAAGAAATGGTTGCAATGTGCCTTGTTAAAGATCAAGCAAAAAGGCCAACTGCTGAGAAGTTATTAAAGCACTCATTTTTCAAGCATGCAAAGCCTCCTGAGCTTTCTGTGAAGAAGTTATTTGCAGACTTGCCTCCACTCTGGAATCGTGTGAAAGCCCTTCAGGTTAGTTATTATATCACTGTGACGCTTTTCTTTCGTCTTCACTGCTCCTACAATGTTTGCTGATGTGCTTGTCAAATGGCAGCTTAAAGACGCTGCACAATTAGCTCTAAAGAAAATGCCTTCAGCAGAAGAAGAAGCTCTGTCACAGGTTAGTAATGTTTCTCATAATCATTTAATTGGACTTTCAATTTGTTATGCTTTGGTAATGCATCTGTTGGTTTTGTTTTTTTAGTTTCATACACTTATTCATTTTAATTAAGAATTGTTATTTGTGGACATACTTGCTTTTCCCTTCTATTAGACCTGTAGGATTGTCTTGCCTTTTTTGCTTTGTAATTTATATCTTCTAAGTGCTCTCCATCATGCGATCACTCCATTCACAGTAATCTATCCTCCTGGAGTTTTCCTTCAACAGTGAAAAAACTAATTTGATTTAAATGAATGGTCCAAATGGAGTACTTGATTTGTACTCCACATGAAAATTATGAAATTGATATTTTGAAATTCATCAAAACTGTGACATTCTTTTTAATAATGCAGTTATGTAGTATCTGCCATCATCAGATGAATGAAATTAGATCTCTTTCTCTATTATTTTAATTACAACTGGTAAACATGTTATCGTCTCTGAAGCACTACTTTCTGATATCATGTTTGTCAGAGGCGCAAGGTGCAGGCACATGCCTGAGCGATACTAGGCACATAAATAAAAAAATAATAATTATATAAATTTCAGTAGCACTTTAATAATATGAATATGAAAACAGTATTATAACGGTGGAGCATTGGAAAAAAAAAAAAAACTCGTAAGCACAAAACAGAAAAACTAGTCCAATTACAGCTCTTCATATTCAATAGTTTGTGTAATGCAGGGGGAGTTGAAAAAAAAATGATGGTTTTTTTTTTATAAAAAATTAGATGTGAGAGGAATGTTGTTTCGCTTTTTTTAGGTTGATGGTTCTTTGGGTTCAAAGGCTAGTTTTTTATTTAATAAGAGGGGGTGACTAGATGAGGTCTTTTTTGTGTGAGCTCATTTTTTATTTATTCAATTGTTGGAGATCATATCATAGAGAAATAAAAGAAAATGCTAATAAAACATTAATCTTGCCAAAGATGTGTCTTGAGTGACAGTGCCAGTTAGGTACGCGCCTTGGATCCTAATGCTCCTTGTGCCGTGCCCGATAGTGTTTTATACTTTTTGGCATGTTCTTGTTGTTCATCTTGTTGTAAAGTAGGTTTCTTTGGTATACATAAAAACTAAAGTGCATAGTAACTTGTTGACCTTTTAAATTTGGCAAAAGGATATACTAATAATCACAATGATAATAACATTCTATCAAGGAATTTTTTCATCATAAGTGGAATATAAATATAATCCCGAGAAGAACAAGTGTATGAATGTGTCGGCTGTAGTCCAGCCTCTTTTAGGAGTCAGTTTATATAGTATTTTGTTACATGGTTGTTTTTTGTTATCCTTCATTCTTATACAACAATCCATAGCCTACTAAAGGCATGTTGATTCTATTAGGACTCAGTTTATATAGTATTTTGCTACACGGTTGCTTTTATTCTTTTCAGTCTCTCGCTCTCTCTCTATTCTCCTTCTCTATTCTGCATTATCTTCGGCTGAGGTTCTGACATTTGTTCTGACACTTTTTTTGTCTTTACCTAATTAGAGTGAGTACCAAAGAGGAGTTAGTGCCTGGAATTTCAATATTGAAGATTTGAAAGCCCAAGCATTGCTAGTAAGTCTTTTTTCTCTATCCTTTTAGCATGTTTTGTCTTTAGCAGTAGTTTCTTTCTATTTACATGATTAATAAATCTTAACTATGACACTTTGCTAGGTGCGGGATGAAGATGACATTCGTGATGCAAGGGAAGAAGATGATAATATGAAATCATCTGGTAGCAATAAGGTTAAAAAATTTCTATTAATCTCCGAGGAATTCTTTATATATGTATTCCAATCATTGCCTTGGTCAGCTATATTTCATCCTGCTGCTTGAAACTCATCTTCTTCAACTGTAATTTGATCCTAGAGGGCATTAGCGTTTGATTCCTTGCCAATATGTTGGCAGATGTTAACTGCTTCTGAACCTAGTTCAATTAAATTTGATTCAAGTTGTGGATTGCAGCACGTTGAATTCTTACGACAAACAAGGGATGATGAATTGCAACGGGCTGAGAGCCTTAACAGAAAGGGCAAGCTTCTGGAAAGTGATTCTTCTGAGGCTTCTAGCATGGAGAAAGATGGTATTAAGAGTAATGGATCAAGCACTGAGGCAAAGACATCAGGTTCAGAGAAGGACATGCAGCCCAAGGCAAAATTGGTGAAAGGTCGCCAGACACAAAGTGGTCCACTAATGCCAGGCACCGTGCTTGGTCATTCATTATCAGAAAAAGAACGTGTTGCTGAAAGGTTTGTCATTTCTTTCAGTTTTTGCTAAAGCAGAAATTATGCATGACTTGTGTCTATTTTGGTGATATTGCATGGTAGATATGGTGTGACTACCCATAAATTCTCACCCAATATCCTTAGTTCTGAACTTTGGTTTATAGTTCCATCATGCTGTTAGTTTTCAACCACGAAAGGGTTTAAATTGTCAATATCTTATTTTGTATAGTCCCATATAGCTTTTACTCAGGCCTCATGGTTCTAGTGTTGAACTTATATTAACATGTAAACAATGGATGAAATGTAGTTATCTGTCTCTCATGGAACAAAGCTCAGAAACTTGTTGAGTTTTTTAGCTTAAGGAACTTCAAGTATAATTTTTTTCTTAAATAAGGAAGTGGTTATGTAGTGAGGCTAAATGAAGATATTTTTTCCCCTGATCGAAAAACATTGTGCTTATCTGTTGTTCTTTTCATTTATAAAATAAAATGATTGTTTAAAGAATTGATGTGTGAAGTCAAATGGATAGAACATGAAGTTCTCCTTTTGCTATAGCTTAATGGGTTTTTCTGTCTATGTTAGGTATGTTAATGAAAACCAGTCAGCAGTGGACAAAGCCACTCGTGATGTTCGAAGTGTTCCAAGTTTTAGTGGTCCACTGATGCTTCCAAATCGTGCATCAGCGAACAGCTTATCAGCTCCCATAAAATCTTCAACAGGTACAATTTTCTGGGAGGATGATGAATTGTCAGCTTTTCTAGTTATTTGTCTTTTGATTTTCTTTTTTTGCCCCTAGTCACAAACAGCCGTTGCTCTTCCAGGATTCCTGGCATTTGTTATAATTAAGTTTTTTCATCCTATGCTAGGATTCAGAGATTCTCTGGATGAGAAGTCAAAGTCGAATTTAGTGCAAATCAAAGGGCGTTTCTCTGTAACATCGGAGAACTTGGACCTCGTAAAGGTAAATCTAAATTCTTTTGATATGTTTCATGTGATATGACGATCGCTAACTAAAACGTGTGCCCTAGGATATTCCGACAAGTACAGTCCAACGTCGATCTTCACAGGTAGGTGGCTAAAATTTGCAGATTATGTATATGGTATCTTTTTTGTTATTTGTTTCTTACTTGGTCTTTTATTTTACAAGGGATCACCGCTGAGGAAGTCTGCTAGTGTTGGTGATTGGGGGCTTGAGCCCAAACAAATGGTATGTGTGCTCTAAACTCATCCTATGTATGTGTGCTCTAAACTCATGCTATGAACTTACTTTATCTCATATCAAGATTGTTTTTTCATCATATTTTCTGTCGGTCATATTTTTAACCTTTTCTACATTTTCTTTTGGCCTAGTGTCAATTATATGGGCTTGAGCCCAAACAAATGATAAGTTTTGGACTTTTTAGATTCCAGTTGTTATGGTTCACAACATTTGGCTGTGATCATTACCCTGGAAGTACCATAAGATTCAATGCCTCATGGTAGAATATTTGTTTTTATAATGTTATCTAACTGTCTTTTCTTCAGCCTCCCTGTCAATCTCAAAAGGAGTTTGGTTGCAGCAATGTGTCGGCATCACATCTCATGCCTCAACTTCAGAACCTTTTTCAACAGACTTCAATTCAACAGGTATTGGTTGCGTGAGCAGTAAACATTGATGCAGTGATTTCAGTTTTTATTGTTTCCATAGTAAGATCGTACACCTTAGTAAGGGGATTATATATAAGTCCATTAGTGATGAGTTTGTTAATTTTTTTTTTGGCACCAGGATCTTATCATTAATTTGTTGAATAGCTTGCAACCCACTGAAGATGGTAAGTAAAAGAACCAATATTCTATGCTATTTGATATATTTCATATTGTTTGATGAGGATAATTGAACAAATTACTCTCTGTTATTTCTTTTAGGTGCTCAAAATGGGAAGTTACCTCCATTGCCCCGAATTTCAGAGAGCAATGGAAGTGTAAGTATATTTGAACATTATAGATTGCCCCTTGCCTCCTAGTATTTAGTGGAAAAGCTGCTTTACCTTTGTTTGCTTTACTGTTTTCTGCAATATAGATAAATACGAAGATGATGTGTTTTGGCATTTGATATAATTTAATTGAATATGTAATACAAACTTTGATGGGAAGGTGGATCGTTGATTTAACAGAATAAGCTTTGCAGCTTCATGGTTGTACAAAACACAAAAACAGTTTGCCGGTACAATTGCATTACACGTAGGTTCCTTGTTAGGTGGATTTGCTTCCGTGTAGCTATGGATTTTATCTTTCATTCATAGATGAAGATTAAAAGATTTGATGCATCAATTGGTTATTATTTCATATCGACAAATAATGTTTTTTTACTATAAAGTTGACTGATGTCTTCATGGCAATCACCAACAGATTGAGGCCGCTGCTTCTGAGAGAGAGAGGTTGTTGCTGCTGAAGATTGCTGAGCTGCAAACCAGGTTCTTTATTTTGACGTGTCTTTCTTTGCTTTATGCTCGTTTGCTGAAGGAAATTCTTCTGATATTTATGCATTGCTGTAATTTATTTCTTTTGTAGGATGATCAGTTTGAGCGAGGAGCTGAATGCTGAAAAGTTGAGATACGTTCAGGTGAGTTGCCTCTCAGACTTAATTTGTTGTGTTTCCTCATTGCAGCTGCCTCTTTCTCTTGTGATTTATAGAAATTTCAAACTTGTACAGTAGGATTCCTACTGCTTTCTACCTGCTGATTTTTTTTTTCCCTCTGACTTTCTTCTACAGTTGCAACAGCATCTAAGATCCATAACTGGTCAGGAAGAAAACGGAGATGCGAGGGGATTGGATGCCTGACGACAGAAATTTCTTCACTATAAAGCAATTCCACCTTGTAAATCCAGGCAAGAGCTGTATTTCATGCAGATTAGTTTTCATCATTCTTTATCTTAGGCTGGTGAGGAATGTCCCGCTATTTATTACGGCTGAAGGTAGGAAAAGAGATGCCCATTTTTTTTCTGGATCTCTTCCACAAATCTGTTATTCACACATTTCCTCCAAGATTCGAGTCACATCTCGTTAATCAATTGATCTGGTCAGAGTGGAAATGAGCTTCGCCCCGTAACATCACGTCGAATTGACGGTTTCTGGTTTAAGTTGGAAGCAGTTTTCACTGGGGAAAAGCTGTGGTTGCCTGTTTATATGTGGTGGTTAGGCAAGTGTATTTCTTTGTTTATAGAAACAAGGTTCTTGTATATGTTGGCTGGTAGAACTAAGTGCTCCTTTTTTTGTTTTCTTCTTCTTTTTATGTGCACCAATTTATTTATGAAATTAGTACTCATAACATTGGACCTGGGAATTTGTAACTGCGAACCCTTCTCGATTGAAAAAATGCAATTATAATAATTGAGAACTATTAAAATTAATTGCCCCAGGATTGGTTGACACTTAAACGTCCACATCAAGCGCATTTTAGCGCCAAACTACCCGATACGCACTCTGCTAGGGTGGGTCCGTATCCAGTCAACGTCAATTCCTGATTATCCCAGCACACATTTCAACGACTCCGGAACTCAAGAATATTCGACTCTCTTTCTCTTCAATCTCCGCCGGATTCGGCGTATGTACAGGTGGCGATGCTCACTCTAGCCTTTCCTCTCTGCTCCCATTCCTCACGCTTCCTCAAGCCACAACCGCCTCCTTCCGTCTTCACTATTTCACTCTCCAGGCTCAGACCTCTTCGTCACCCTAAAATCCCCACCCAGGTAGTAAATTCACGCAATTGAACCTGTAACTATTTCAGTTGCTTCCATTTCTGTTTAAAAACCCCTTTCTTTTTTCAGGCTTTTTAGAGTCTGAACTGTTTGATTATATAGAGGAAGACGATTAAAGTAGGACCATGCAGGGCGGGGTTCCAGCAGGACGCGTCGTTCGCGGCGGCCATCGGCGCGTGCATGCTAAGCTCGTTGGTGTTGTCAAACGGCGTAAGTGGGAGTGATGAGGATAAGGAGTCGGTTATGGAGTCGACCGACGTGAGATTTTCTGTTATGGGGATTATTAGTTTCATTCCCTTCTTCAATTGGCTGGTGAGTTCGGTTTTTCGCTTACTTGTGTTTTTGAAGCTGAATAGGTTTTGATAATGACGTATGCGTGTATTGTTGGCAGAGTTGGGTGTTTGCTTGGCTTGATACTGGAAAACGCAGATATGCTATTTATGCACTCGTGTATTTGGCTCCGTACTTGAGGTTTGTGTTCTGTTTCTTGTATTCTGTTGTTGTAGTCGAAGATGGAAGTTTGTTACCAAATTTTTTTGGGGAAATTTCAGTGTGATTTGGATTCGAGCCCTCTAACCTCGTTGTAATCCAGCATCACTAGGTTATAAGCTTATTGGCACTTTGATACTTGTTTGTATTCGAGTTCTGCATTTGTTTATGTTTGATTAAAGGTTACGAGGGTGTTTGAACTCTTACTTTCAACTTATGTTGAACCAGGCATTGCTGTTTTATCGATAGGGGAATTAGATGAGAATTTTGGATATCATGGTTTGAAAATTTCAGCTGTTTGAACACTTCTTTTTCACTGGGTCTCCGCATAAGTGCTCTTTTTCCATGGTTCAAATGTACCTTGAAAGAAGTTTGTATCAATTGTGGCATAGGATGCTTGAGTTGATGATTGTTGTTTGATTTCTTTTGGTGGATTTATGTTTTGATGTACGTGTTGATACACAACCATGCTCGCAATTGTTTAGGTTATTGTGATTACAAATTTTGTATGATGTGATATATAACATGATTTGGTGCAAATCTTACATTTTTTATTTGAAATATTTAGGACTAATATGGTAATATCCCCTGAGGAGAGCTGGCTGCCCATGGCTAGTATCATCTTTGGCATTGTTCATGTTCAGGAATAACACGCTGCAAGTTTCCAATTCTGCCTAGTTGGGTCCATAATCGGTTTCAGTATTATTCTTCTGTTGTATAGAGAACTTGCACTGAATATCCAACCTGTGAAATAAGCATATAAGCGTGGATATTATGGTGGTTGATCAATAGAGTTCTCATTCATTTTTTGTGCCTTGCAATTTCTCTTTGCAGCTGGAAGCTAGTATCAAAAATGGAGATATTGAGAAATTTCAGTTATTTAGCAAAGCTACAGAGATCCTTTCATCATTAGGGAAAAAGAAAGATATTGATTACGATGATCATCATGGACTATCGGAGGAGGTACAGAAATGGCTGGAGAACCTGAAATGTTGTTCATGCTTGATAATATATTTTTTTTTCAATATCTGACAATTCTTGTGGCATTATTTCTGACTGTTGCTTATCATGTCAGGAAAGAGAAGGAAAAGAACCAAAGCTGCCATCTGCTGAAGAGCAAGCAAGAAACAAGTTTAGGAATTGGGGGGTTCCCAGAAAGCCCTCCGAGGATCACGAACACTCCACTGCTGACAAGGATGAAGTTGATAGGGATGACAATAAGAGGTGGAAACAATAGAGAATCAACTTCATTGCAGGATAAAGCACATGATAGCTCGTGAACTGCAGCAACCACTTTTGTTCTTCCTTTTCCGTTCTTTGTCGATGTTGCGATGCCAGAATTATTTACTGCAGTGGCACTCCACCAGCGAGGAGTCGCAAATTTTATTGCCAGTTCATACAGGGAGAAACGATCATGGCCATCTCGGAATTATTTACAAATTACTCCAATAGTCTAACCAGTCAGAAAGTTTTGCAGAAGCGCGTTATGTTGTATTTCATAGTTTATCATATTGGAGCGAGCTGGTTGGGTTTATTGTATGTCTCAAGTTTCTCCAAGTATTAGTTTGTTGGATCTCATGTTTCATTACCTTCAAAAGAACACAGATTTTCGGGTAAACTCAAATTGTTACTACGAATCAATCAGAAGAATTCTACAAAAGAAATTGCAAACGAACGCCCAAATATGTGACATTTTGTGGCCTACATTATCTATTTTTCTATTCTTCCTTACATGAGCTGGAATATACTACCCTTTAATTTGCCAATACACATAGACACTGCCTGCCCGTTATGGATCCCTTGAAGCTAATCTTTTCATCGGGAAGGGACCTAAAAACCTCGTCTTGAAGCAGAAATCCAGACTTACGGCGGCGAAAAGAAAGATCAATAGATTTTCCGAGACATACACTGCACCATCGAACGCATGGGACAAGATGCTTCCAGGGTTTAGCTCCAATGACGGCCCTCCGCCAAGAGTGGCTAGACCTACATTCATATCAATCTGAATCGTTCAGAGTCCAGTTTCAGTCTGTAAGAACACATTACAGCTGCAATCTTTAACCATTAAAGCTATTACCTTTGACGAAGCCGAAAGCTGCAGATGTTCCAGTCTTTAACTGGAAATTGTCAAGATCTCTTCTCACAGCATATCGGAAAGTTACACCGAACAGAGCACAGCTGATGAAGGTTATGGCTGAAGGAAGTAGTAGCTGATCAATGGTGGTCACCCGAGTAAGAGATATGGGAAGACCTGCAAGGATACCAACAAGTGCAGATATAAGAGCTGCTTTTATGGACTCCAACCTCTCTTCCTCTTTACTAATTCCCTCTCCTGCCAATGCATCTGAATTTTCATCCGTGTTGACAGAAAGAGAGCGTTCTGCTTCTTCAACCATGGTTCTTGCCTCTAATATGTCTTTCTGACATTCTTCAATCTTAATTTCCACCAAAATCACAGTTCATCAATATATAATGTGACAGAGATGTTCCAAGAAACAAGAAAACATGGGAATTTATATCAACAGCAATACTCCCTAGGCACAGTTTTTCCTTATCATTACAGAAGAGATCAATCTTACAACAGTTAGCAGTAAAAAATTCGCTTAGTTTTTAGTTAAATGATAACATGATTATAAAATTCTTCAAATGTTGTGCCAAAAATGATCTAGTCTCCTAAATTGAATTTAACAGCAGAATTTACACATATTGATGAAGTTTTCACACGAAAATATTGAACCGAACTCTAACTAGGCCAAACCCATCGCTACTCTTTTCATTTTGAGACAATCCCTTTTAAAATAACACATCAATTCTTCAATTAACAACAAAAAAAAGGGAAATTAAGCTTAATTAGAAAATCAGCAAACCTCAGCAGCTCTACTCTCAAGCTGATTAATGTAATTCCTTAATTGTGCAGCCTCAAGCTCCTGTCTTTCAATCTCAGCAAGCTCTCTTCTCGCCTTCTCCACTCTCTGTGACGCCTTCTCCAACCCATCAAGCAACACTCTGTTCTCTTCTCTGTTCAAGAGTTCCTCCACTTGCTGGCCCACCAGACCGGATAGTGCATTCTTCAAGTCGTTCTTGCTGTTTATGTCTCCTCCGTTTTGTGAGGTACATCTTACCAAAAGCCGCCTTGGAAGCGAAGTGGTGGTCGCGCCCAAGACGAGTCCTGGAAATGTTGATGTAATGGAAACCGTTTTCGCGAAGAGGGACTTGGGGACTGAAATGGGTTTGGCTGTGATTGCCATTTTCTATATGGTTTGTGTGTGTTTTGGAAAGTGAATACTCACACCGCTTGAAGGATTGGTTATGTTTTCGGTTGGTTGGGGATATTGCAACCTTTATTTTTCAAATATATAAATAGGGATTTTTTTTCTCTAATTACAAAAATAAGAAAAAGGCTTTTTTTTCGAAACATATATTTCTTTAAAATATTTTCAATATATATTTTTGAATTAAAAATTAAAAAAAGTTTGTTGTCTAAAATTATTGGCAATTTTTATTTGTTTTAAAGGCTGATGAGGGTTTGTCTAGGAAAAGAATATATATTGCAGATAAAAATGTCATGAAAACTAAATAATAAAAATAAATATCAAAAATAAGAGATCATATCAAACAGTAAAATTAAATTATATATATATATAAACAGAATATATTAATTTTAAAATATTGGCATTTAACATTCTAAAATGTTGATATTTGAAATTCTAATTTTATGACAAATGTCAATTTTTGAAATTATTCAACTATTCTTAGATTCCCATAAATAGAATAAAAAAAATTTGACACCATATTAATTAGTATTTTTTGGTTAAAATATTAATTACAATAAGTGTAACCGAATTTTTGATATAATTTCTTTTTTATTTTATTTTTTTAATGGGATTGTAATTAATTTTACGGTATGAATATAAAATAATAAAATATTAAATTTAATATATTAAAATTCTTTTTAAAATGCTATGTATCAAATGAGTTTTTTAATATGTAAAAAATAAATTTATAGTACATGGAAAACTTTCGAAGGTAAAAACTAAGGATGGTGTAATTGTAATTTTTTTAATATTATTATTGTAAAAACCTATTCTCTTCCACGGTAAAAGGGCTGAGCAATAAAAGGAGGTTTTATAACAGAGTAACAGCGTAAACTTTGAAATGTTGGCACTGACAAGAGGGTTTAAGCTAAACCTATTCTCTTCCGCCTTCCACATTCCCAAAACCCTCATTCCTCCTCTCATGGCAACCACCACATTCAGAGCTTCTTCCCCTACCTACTCCACTTCCTCCCCCTCCACCAGCCTCCGAAGCGCGTCGGAACTCACAACGGTAGCTTCCACTGCGACGAGGCTCTTTGCTGCTTCATGATTCGCCTCACTGACAAGTTCTCAAATGCTGAAATCTTCCGTACACGCGATCCACAGGTAATAATCACCACTGCCCATTTTGTCTTTTGAAGTGTGAAATAAAAAAGATTGTAGCTTTTAAATTTTGTGTTTTTTCCTTTGATCTGTGTTTTGGCTTGTGTTTATGTATAGATTGAGCATAGTTTTTTTATGTAGTGATTGAACATTGTTTTTAGAGTGTTTGTGTGGGCTTGACTGATCATAATTAGCCATTTAGGGTTCAATTGGTTCAGTGTTTTATAAGTTATGTGGTTCTATAAATCAGCAGTCTGACTTGTTCGATTGTCTAACATGAAAAATTTGGAATTTAAATTCAATCTTAGTTTGTTTCCTGTCGTTTAAGGTTGTTCTTTTTTTTTTTTCACTTAAATACGAGTGGAGATTACTAGGTAGTAACTACCAAGATGCTCTTTTGACGTGCAAAATACCTAAAAAAGAAAAAAAGCTTTTGTTGTTTCTGATTGAACTTGTTTTTGCTGGTCGGTAGGTGGTTAAATTAACGTCAATTGAGTTTGTAGAGTTTCTAAGGATGTTATATGTCAATATGTTTGCTTTTGCAGTTATTGGAGAGTCTTGAAGCAGTACTTGATGTTGGGGGTATGTATGAACTGAGTCGTGACAGGTTTGATCATCATCAGAAAGGGTTTGAGGAGGTGTTTGGACATGGGTTCACTACTAAG
>CAODLS011414877.1:0-11011 GCA_948243855.1 Flueggea neowawraea | reverse complement strand
TAGTTTTTCTTATGATATTTCATCATCAAATCATATGAACAATGTAAACCTATGACATGCAATACTTATTCATATTGGCTAAGACTATATGGGATGTCTAGCCAAGGCTAACATGTTAGGTAATTTACAAAAATTCGAATTACCAACTTACGAGAATTGCCTTAAGGGAAAACTAATACGAAAAATATCCGTTCCAACTAATCCATTGTGACGTTTGTGGGCCAATGAACGTGAGAGCACGCCATGCAGTGTACTACTTCATCACATTCATAGATGACTATGCACGTTATGGTCACATTTATTTGATTTTCCATAAGTCTTAAATGATATTTTTTTTCAAAAGATTTATGTCTAGTTGAAAATCAACTAGACAGAAAAATCGAGGACTTAAGAACCGATCTTGGTCGAGAATACCTCTCTAAGGAATTCAAAGCATTATGTGATGAAAGTGCAATTGAACACCAATTGTCAATTCCTAAGACCCCACAACAAAACGGTGTAGTGGAGATGAGAAATAAAACACTCCTTGATATGGTAAGATCAATTATGGCTGAAACCAACTTACCAATCTCTTTTTGAGAAGATGCATTGCTAACAACAACTTATGTCTTAAACTGCGTTCCATCTAAATCCATTGTCATCACAACTTACGACATGTGGGCAGGTCGCAAACCCGACTTATTTCACTTAAGGTCGTGGGGTTATGCAACCTATGCCCATGACACCTCTAGCAAGCATGGAAGGCTTGGCCCAAGGAGTAGAAAAGGAATCTCATAAGATATCTTGAAACCTTCAAATGATATGTCCTAGTGGGAGAGCAAGAAAATGGCACAGTAACCAAGTATTAATCTCGAGACGTCACAATCTTGAAAGAGAATTTCCAAAATTGGGAGAAGTGAGTAAGGACTTCACTTTCTATAAGACACAGGAATCTAAACATTCAGGATCACTCCATCCAAGTGAGAGATATTTTGTGCTCGAGGATGAAAATCTAGACTTTCCACCTCAAGCCAATACAGATGTTCCTGATCCCAACTCAAGTGGGAGTATGAATTCTAATTTGAGTGGGAGTCAAAATCAAGTGACAAATCAAAATGAGAATTTTTTTCCAGTGAGAGTATTCCAAATCTTGATGAATACATGCGATTTGTATATCAAGAGGCGGAACAACCACGTAAGTCGGTGAGCGCTAAAGCTCCATGATGATTTTTTTCAATATAAGAACTGAGTTAAGCACCCACAAACATGCAATAGATTCTTAAATTCTCAAGTAATGAAGAATGGATCAAGTCAATGGAAGAAGAAATGATGTCTATGAGTTTAAACCAAGTGTGAGAATTGGTTGAACTCCCCGAAAGATGAAAAACCATTGAGAATAAGTGGATACATACGATTAAGTGTGACGCTGATGACAAGCCCATCAAGCAAAAAAAGTCGCTTAGTTGCAAAGGGATTTGCACAACAGGAAGGAATCGACTACGATGAGAACTTTTCACATGTTGTAAGATTTGCCTCGATAAGGCTGATCTTAGCGTTAGTTACTGCTATGAACCTCGAGCTACATCAAATGGATGTAAAAATTGCGTTCATCAACGGGAAACTGGACGAAGAAATCTATATGGTTCAACCAGAAGGTTTCATAGTCTCTGGCAGCGAGAATAAAGTTTGCAAGCTGAAGAGGTGTATTTGTGGTCTCAAGCAGTCTTCAAGGTAATGGTGTATTCACTTCCATGAGGTAATTATCTCATTTGATTTCAAAAAGATCGATGATGACCATTGCTTATATCTTAAACACTCAGGAGACAAGTTTGTCATTCTAACATTATACTTAGATGACATTCTTGTTGCTGGTAATGATTTGACCTATATCAAGGGTGTCAAAGATTGATTATTGACCATATTTGAAATGAAAGACATGAGAAATGCGTAATATATCCTTGGGGTTAAAATCTCAAGAGATCATTCAAAGCGATTAACATCTATTTAACAAAAGGGGTTCATTGAGAAAGTCTTAGAGCGATTTTATATGCAAAACTGCAATCCTGTAGCAACCCTAATAGCTAAGAACCACGAACTTAGCTATAAGAAGTGTCCACAAATGCAAAAAAAAAAGAGGAATGAATGAAGAAATTTTCATATGCCAATGCAATTGGTTGCCTAATTTACACAATGATGTGAACTCGACCTCATATCTGCTTTGTTGTTGGTCTGCTAAGAAGATTCAGTTAAACCCTGGAAAATCGTACTGACAAACAGTAAAATGAGTTCTACAATACTTGAAGGGCACTTCTGGTTTTCGCACTATGTAACCAACAGAAGGATATGCGTTTAAGAGGATAAACAGATGCAGATTTGGCCAGAGATGTGGATGAGAGAAAATCCACATCTAGATATACATTCTTGCTTAACAATGGAGCTTTATCATAGAGAAGCAAGAAATAGACTTACATAGCATTGTCTACTATAGAAGTTGAGTATATAGCTACGTCTGGTGCAGTGCAAGCTTATTTGGTTTAAAAGGCTTCTTAACCACTTGGGTTTAACAGCCTCTCAAGACCTTTTGGCTATTTAACATGCTCTCACCTCTCTCTTTCAAATTTCTAATGTTTAACACAAAGGAAGAAGAAAGAAAAGTTGTCTTCTTCTCTCGTTCATCCTGGTCCCGAAAAAGCTCTTAGACTGTGCAAATATTGGTTGTTCTCATTCATTAAGACTGTAGTTCAACTGGAGGCTTGCATCAGTCATGTTCTTCAGTTGTTGCCCCTTATTTAAGAGGTAGGCTTTTGATCCTTGAACCGTTTCTAATAATTATATTGTTTGTTTATATACCTTTTATACGCCTTCAATGGAGGTTGAAGAAAGAGATGGAAAGATACCATACGAGGATGAACAGTTTAATGTTTATGTCATATGTAATTAATAGTAAAGCATTAAACATAACTAGTTCAAGGCTTGCACATTGCGTAGGGCATGGTCCTAGTGTTAGCAATTTTATTTACTTCTATTCAACAAAAAATTGTATAATTTAAATAAAATGATGACAATGTATGTAAGTAATTGTATGTAAATTGATAATTCATTGATTAAGTATGATAATTTTTTTTAATAAAGTTATGGATTAATCTTTATGATAAAAAGAATTAATCTAATTAATTACAAAGAATACAACAACTATAAGTATATAAATGGTAATAATTATTTTTAGTATTTTTTTAAAAAAGATAAGGTTTTTAGGAGAAAAATATTACTCTTTTAATTTATAAATTTAATCATTAGTATGTACTAACATATTTCAAATTAATCTAAAAAATACGAAATAAATTTAAAAAATTTAATCACAAAAAAGTGCAATTAATTTCAATTAGAAAGAAAAATATTAATTCATGACTTTGATCTTCTCTTTTCTAGAACATTCATTGTATGATGACGATTATGATATGAAATAATATAAATGATGACACTAATCAATTATATTTATAATTGAAGTTAATGCATGAATAATTTGATAAATATATAGTTTAACTATTAGAAAAACACCAAAAATTCAGAAAATAAACTAAATTTTTTAGGCAATTCATCTCAATGATCTTTAATCTACTATTTTGTTGGAATTCAATATTACGTATTAGATTAGATTAACTGACCAAAATCTTAGCCCATTAATTTTTCCCGTTTTCACTTGGTGAAATTTTATCATCAAATAATGGTAATAAATAAATTTTGTCGTCAAAGAAAATTAGTAGTGAGTACAGGTCGATCCCACGAAGAGTTTTGTGGACAGTTTTGCACACAAACAGAAATAGTAACAAATGGGGGTTTTGATTATTGGAAGAAAACGTTTGTGATGAAAGCAGCAATTTAGAAAGAATAGAAAGCAACAATAATTACGAGAATAACCTCAATGAAAGAAAGCATTAATCTTCGGTAACCATCACCATTGGAATTTCATTTAATCATTGGCACGAAAAGCATTCAGTTAACCATTCATATATTCGTTTCGGTAATTAATTTACCTATCTTTTCTTATGATTAATTAAACAGAAAAATGTATTCTAGCTAATACTTATTGCTTAACAACCTGGATACGAGCTCAAATTTAATCAGACAATAATAGTAAGAACAAGAAAGACAACGAAGTAAGACAGTGCACGTATGACACCGCATTTAATCCAGTCGAATGATTCTCCTAACAATTACGATTCTAACGTAGTAACAATAATTCCTAGATGCTACTCTAGTCAAATAAACCACACAATTACGGATGCGGTATTCAACCTAGCAGTGGACGGTAACAATCAATAAACTAATTAGCCACCTTAGTAATTAATTGATACAACCATAAAATTCCAGCAGAGAAATAGTTGATAGCTGAATAAATCAACAGAAAATATTAAAAATAAGAAATCTCACAACTTTATTCCAATGGCTCAGGATCACCTCCAACCAACAGAAATGCTTAATGGCTAAAAGCCATCACAAAAGACTAATGTAAATATTTTGGAAATAAGCATAGCCAAAGAGACATTCTTTTGCTGCTTGAAGAGAATCAATAATAAAAAACCAAGTCTGTCACAAAATAAAGACATAAATAAGAGTTTTGTAACCCTAAAGAGCTATTTTTTCCTTAGAAACACGTGCCAAATAGCCAGCACAATAATCCTAACATAATAGCTGAATAGGTCTTTTAGTTGACAAAAAACTCTAACTTCCAAAGTCAAAATTCGGAATCCAAAGCTTTGCGTTCTGCAGGTTAAGCGTGGGTACACTTATCTACTAAAGTCAATCCCTTCAACTCCTTTCTTGTGCATTTTTCACGTAAACAATCCAAAATTAACCACAATACTAAATTTACTGTCCTAACAACAGAAAATAATAAAAGACATAAGATAGTGTAAATAAACATATAATCATAAGGAATTAATATCAAAATATATACGAATTAAACAACACATCAGGTAATAAATAAATTTTGTCGTCAAGGCAAGTTTTACCGTGCTCTTTTACACCAGACACCACTTGTTATATTCTTTAAGTAATCAAGGGTCTAGATTTTGTAGAATTTATCCAACGATTTTAATTTAATGTACTGAAGTCAGCCCACTTTTTTTTAGTAAAATAGGACGATATCTTATTAAATTTTATTAATTATCATCACTTACAGCGAATGAATAACATTTTACAAAACCAAAACTTATTAAGATGCAATAAATGAATAGAAACAAAATCATGAACACTAAATGATTAGGATAAGTCATTCTCGATAATCCAGTCCACACGTAAATTCTCCTCTCTAGGAATATAGACGTGGACACGCGTCCATAAGGCTTGAGGTTGTTTTAAAAGTCGCGATCCTAGAGTCGATATACCAGTCGTGTTGGTTTGAGCCCCAAACCACCTACACTTTTGGGACTACATATCTTCATCCAATTCACATGGTGAGTTTTTTCTCATTGCCACTATATCCCCATAAAAAATTTCTAATAACTCTATCAATATATTCACAAAGACCGGCAGGTAAGAGCGTACTATGCATGGCATACATGGGAATGGTACTAAGGGCTGAATTAATAAGTGTGATACGACCTGGAAAACTCAATTTATTGGTTGTCCAACCATTTAACCTTTGATTAACTTTGTCAAGTAGATAGGCATAGGTACTCTTAGTGATCCTCCCCTGTAAAATAGGAACCTTTTTAAGTGTGATGAATTGCTAATTTGCAAAGACATTTAAGGGTAGAAATTAGTTTTGCACGTGATATAAACACAATAAAAAAAAGATTTATATTAATTATATTGTACCATAATTGTATACAATATAGTTGTGTGGAGAAATCGTCAATCTAAAGGCCAACCAAACAGGAGTTAGGGGGTGTGTGATAATGGAAGATCACACAATTATACTAAAATGAAATTTAAATATTAATTTTAGGCCAAACCCAAATAAATTTTGAGTAATATAAATACACTTCAATTTTTTTTTTAAAATGTCAAATTTTAAAAGTCTTTAAAAATCTCCAAAAGTTTCAGTAGTTCCTAAAAATCTTGATCTTCAAATATCTCTAAAAAATTTTAATTTGACATTTTTTCAAAATAAATTTAAATATATTTTTATTTATTTAAATTAAAATTTTGTTTACTTTTTTATCAAATTTAATATTTCATTTAAAATGTTTGATATGACAATTGACAAGTCGTGCGAAAATAAACGACCGGGGCGTATTTTGGGCTTGACGGCTTGGATGACCACCAAGTAGGCCTATAATTGCTTGGGTCGAATATTCTTCCACTCAATTGGACCGACTAGAGGTGAGAGATGCCTAGGCTAGAACACTCTAGCCGAAAACCAAAAGGAATAAACTTCAAATTCAAACCCCTTCCTGAGGTTTGGTCCTCGGCTCCATGCATTCAAAATGGTTCTTATCCAATCAAAGCCCACAATCCAATAGCGGTAACTGATCTCATGATCCGTCCACGTGTACTCATTTACACGTGTCAATTCACACCAGCAACACGCTCAGCACAGTCTCACACACTGCCGCTTCTATTTATCCCTGCTCCCCATTACTTAGCATTCAACTCTCTTGCAGATTGTAGGGACCAACCAACATGGGTTTTCTCGAACAGGTTTATGATCTCATTGAATGTGAATGTCTTCAAGATGACACCAAAAAGCTCAGAAAACACAAGCAACTTCAGGTACCTACGAACTAACTAATCGTGTTATATTGTAACTAAGTATTAACAGTGTCGTTTGATAATCGTGTATTGTCTAATTGTATTATTGTGTCTATTTTAATTTGCACTGCATATGTATGAACAGACAGTGGAGATTAAAGTGAAAATGGACTGTGAAGGGTGTGAAAGAAGAGTGAGACATTCAGTTGAGGGGATGAAAGGAGTGACCCAAGTGGAAGTTGATCCAAAACAGAGCAAGCTCACGGTGGTGGGATACGTGGAACCCGAGAAGGTGTTGCACAGTGTGAGATATTGTACGGGGAAGAAGGCCGCTTTCTGGCCTTATGTGCCATACGACGTGGTGGCTCACCCGTATGAGCCGGGTATTTACGATAAGAAGGCGCCAGCTGGATACGTAAGAAACCCGTTGCAAGATCCGGCGGTTTCTCCTCTGGCAAAAGCGAGTTCTTTCGAAGTGAAGACCACCACTGCTTTCAGTGATGATAACCCAAATGCTTGTGTGGTTATGTGATCTAATGGACTCAGTCGTTGATTGTAATTAAGTTTTTGTTTTGTTAGTTTTGTTGATTACTGTAATTAAACTTGCTTTGTGGTGAAGTGATCTGTACTGGAATGTTCGTTCGTTGTATTACTTTTTGTCTGATCATATTTGCACTGTCTTGCGACGAGCGTTCTAGAGAGTTGTCGGAGGATCAGATCACTGTTGCAAAACATGTTACTGTGGCCAACATTTTATATTTCCGTTGGCTTAGCCACTCAACCGTGTCGGATCTTTTTGCGCGGAGTGCTATTATCACCCGTCCGATACACAGCGCGGTCTTCTTTAAGTGAACATGTGATGAATTGAGTATAAAATTATCCCGAGTTCGAATACCAATTACAATTGCTATCATTACACCTTTTTTTTTATAAAAAAATAGAATATTATCGAAGTGAATGTCTTTGGTTGTCATTATTTGTATCTCTTTTCTAAGAATATAGGATATTATCAAAGTAAATTGTGGGTTAATGATAGATTGAATTAAAATTATGAAAATTGAGTGATAATTACGAAAATAGTTTAGTGTAAATATACATAACCAAGAAATTTATTGGTATTGTCAATTGTGTTAGCGTTGAATAAAATTTGCAGTAGAAAATCTGGAATCGCAAAATTTTGGGCCTTGTTAATTTATTTATGAATTTTACAAGATGTTAAATGAATAATATGGATTCAAATGTAAATTTTAATCCTTCTTTTTTTTCTCTTTCTTTGTCTCATGAACGTGAGTTCTGCTCCAAATGTCCAAATTAGTTGACATTTGAATAGTGACAAATAAATCGAGTAATTATTATTATTTTTAAATAATATTAGTCTTCGTCGCACCTGAAAAAGAATGGCCCATAAAGTCTTGATTTCGTGCTATTTGAGCCTAACATTATGGGCTTATACTCCAGAAAAAAGAGGTGGACATGGGCTTTGAGGTTGGTCCAACTCCACTGACGTGTTCAAGTTTGTTCTATTGTTGTACAAGAGAAGGAAAAGGAATTACGGCACCGTTAACACCGATATCCTTGTAACCAAACACGTCTGATTTCTGGCTCTATAAATATCAACGTTTCTGTGAAGGAGAACCGTGTTGTTTATTATTTGGATCTGAAAGAAGCATTGCAGCCTCCTTCTACGGCGCCTCTTTCTGATCTCTCTCTGTAAAAACCTTCTTCGCGCATTTTCAACCGAAGATTCTCGCGCGATATAAATCTCGAGAGATTCCACTGCCAGAGGAGGTCGAGGCCCTAGAAAAATCGTTCCTCTTGGAAACTAGGGTTTGTTTGGTAATTATATTTTTATAGGGAGGGTTGTGTTTGGCCGTGTTGTAAAAGATGTCTCGGTGCTTCCCGTACCCTCCTTCTGGGTACGAAAGGAATGGTATCCGTGGTGAGGCACTGATTCAATCGATTAAGGTTTGTTGTGAGCCTTAATTGCTATCTTAGGGCTATTCTTGTAATTCCATCCATACTCGTACTCCATTTTTTCATAGTCATCGAATGATACTGAGAGAGAATAAGAAAAAGGAAACTAACTGTAATTGTATACTACGATCGATTATTGATGCAGTAAGGGTTTGAAGGTTTTTGGGTTTTTTTTTTGTTTGGACATTTACTGGTACCCCGGCTTTGAGCAGTAAAGCTGAACAGTCTCACATTGGATTAATATTTATGCTTATTTGTTATTAATTCTCAATCTGGTGCTATCGAGTTCTGTGTTATTGTAAATGTGGTTTCACCGGGAAGGCGTTTAGATATTGTGCTTTATAGATCAAAATCAGGAGATTGTGGACGGTTGATATAGTCATTAGTCAAAGTCCGGAACCTTACTTATTCACTTTCATAACATTAGCTAGGGTTTGATGCATCTTAGAATATTACTTGAGGCTTGTTGGGGCTGGTTGGTTGCATTACTTCTGACTTTTTTTGTTGTAAGATCAATTGTAATGATAGTTCAAAGATCCGATTTGGTAATGGAAGATGGGTTTGCAGGGAGTCCACATCTTGTGTTAGAGAGTGGGGAGGAAGTTTTTTACATATTGTGAGGATGAATACTTTGTTTACCCATAAATGAATGATACTGAGGAGGATATGAATTTTGTTGATGTTTAACATTTGATGTTGTCGTTGTGTCATCTGTTCTTGAAACTTTACCTCAAACCGCCGGGAGTCCATATCTTGTGTTAGAGAGTGGGAATGGTTTCATCTTTCAACGTGTGTACAAATTGTGATGATGTATACTTGTTTACCCGTAAATGAATTAATAATACTGAGGAGGATATGTTTTTTCTTTTTTGCGTTTCTAGATGATGTTTCACTGGTATGTTGTCACTGTCATCTGTTCTTCAAAGTGTACCTCAAATCAAAACTTGTTTATCTTAATAATTGAAGATTTTGCATTGATTTAGTTACATCCATAAATGTGGTAAGATACGTAAGTATCTTGTGTTAAATATTGCAATTGTCTTACACCAATAATGCCTCCAATTACATATGATTTCATTTCTTCTTATCTTTGGCTAAATTGTGCTGAATGATGCTGTTGTTGGATTCTGTACAAAATTATCCTATAATCTAATAACATGACTTGATTTCCTCTGTAACTTTGGCACTTTGCTTGTGTTTTATGATCACAAGTTGACTGTCACTCTGGTTCTTTGAAGCTCCAAAGAGAAGGAGAGAAGGAGGCCAAGAAAGAACGGAAGAAAGAGAAAAAGCAGGAGAAGAAAGAGAAGGAGAAGGCCTGGAAAGACGGAGATTTTGAAAGTAAAAAGCACAGTCATAAGAAAAGGCATAGGGATGAGAGGCGTCAAGAAGAGAAAAATGGTGGAGACCATCGAAAGAGTAGACAAAATGAGGTGGAACAGCTTGAGAAGAGTAGCCTTACTGAAGAACATGGATGCCCAGTTGGCTCCCAGAATTCCTCTGGTAGCACCCTTAACAGCAGCAAAAGACAAAAGCAGAGCTTGACTCTTGATGACAGGCACAATTCTGGTGAGTCTGTTTGTGTTTCTTCCTTACCAGGGGAAGGCTGTTTACTTGTTGGGTTTGTTTGCTTCACGTGGACACTGATTTACTTTGTTCATACTGTCATTATTAATGTGAAGGAAGCATTATTTGGATCCGGTTGCCATTTCAAAGGCACAAAGATCCTGAGATGCTACCCAGCAAGGAGCTGCCTTGCTCTGCCTTGGGAGGAACTGATGATGCCTCTGTTAAAGGGATTCATGAACCTGCTGCTGTCTTATTAAGCAGTGAACAGGAAGAGCATCCCAGTTCGACTTCAAAAAGTAAAGACCAAGTACCAAGTCCAAGGCTTGGTAAAGAAAAGCATTCTACTCTTGACTCATGTCAAATTTTTTCTCGCCAAACAAATTCTGCTCCTCCAAATTTATGTGGCAGTTGTTCGCCGTCGCTAGCGGTGAAATTTAGAGATCTAGTTGAGGATTGGGTTCCTTGTCGAATTCAGAATGAGTATACCGGTTTATATAATCAGGAATGGCTATTGGAGGCAAAACAGAAGCAGAATCAGAAACAGGACTGCGAAGCAAAATTTCATGATGTAGGCAGTATTGGCTTGGGTTGTGCGAACAACTCAGCAGCTTGGCCCCGCAGTTGTTACTTGCCTGAGGCTGGTATTTATGCTTTACCATTTACAGTACCATTTTGAGGTCATCCATGAGAACTGCCTGACTGCCATCTGATTTGTTTCTCAACGCTGAACTTGTGACGAGGCTGTTGCCAGAATTTCAGCCGTTTCAGTTTCTGGATCATTTGTGGCAGCATG
>CAODLS011414818.1:0-15840 GCA_948243855.1 Flueggea neowawraea | reverse complement strand
TGTCCTAATGTATTTAAGAAACCACCTATTAACCATTCTTTTGTAATAGTCTAACTTTTGAACCCTGATTGTCCTGCCGATAAATCTTTTATTACTCTCAAAATTATTGTAAATTATTTTCTAACCATATGGACAACGTATCCAACTTCAGATCAATCTATATTGTATGCAATGCATACTCATGTATATGTGGTTTTGGTCATGGTCGTGACAGATGCACTTGTCCAATACCTTTCAACATCTCTTGAGTTCTGTTCACTTGACTCAGATCATACGACTAAATCCCCGTTTCTTTCCCTTTTCAGAAGCAATAATGAAACATCCTACAAATGAAACCCTTATCTGACTACTCTTTCAATTTATAAGGAACATATCAGAAGATTCTAACCTCGTGAACACGTTTCCCTCAGATTCATTTTCGAGCCTTGAGACTCGGTTAGCAAATAGCCAGATACAATTCACCAACACAACAAAATATTATTTTTCCTCTATTACTAACATGTTTATCATGCTAAAAATTTGCTCTGACCTAGCATTCGAAAGCACACTCGCTTCACAATGCGATTCAAGGTGATTTACCAAGTCAAAACCAATTCATACCAATGATAACATCATATTCTTCCACTCCTAACACCTTTATATCAGTTGTCAATGCATGCTTATCCAAAGCAATCACGCACCCCAGAACTCATATTCAGCTAAAATATAGCTCAACAGAACTGACAGAATTTATAAAGATTCTCTAACGAATACCACAAGTTCAACATATTCCAACATAATGTGAAGCACAATAGAATGCGCAACATCAGAGTCAAACAACATACATAAAAAAATATGCAGAAGTCCAAACGGGCATATATTTAGAATTATACATAAACTCACAGAAATTGAAAAGAATGTATTCCACTGTATTCTTAAAAGACTCCTATTATATTCCTAAATGTTAACACTGTCTACTCAAACTAATGGGACATGTTAGATTTGATGACATGAAATTTGGGACACATGCCAATGTGGCTGTAATGACTATTATGCCCTTATTTTCATCACCACCACTCTTGTCACTCATCATCTCTGTAGACCAAAACTCCACAACCACCAAACCACAGATTTTTCAGCAGTGTAACACCCTTATACTTTCCATATTATTTAAACTATAGGTATATAATCACATATAATTATATATCATTATAGAAATTTAGTAAGATAATACATTGTTACAACCCGATTTTGGACCATGACTGGCGTACGAGGCTAGCCATCTATGAAAATCTGGCTCATCTCGCACAAGCCTCAAAGTACAGAAACACATTCTCAAATTCTACTTATTAATCTGCTTATTAGTCATATTAAAACAATTTATCAAAAAATAAGTTTCCAAATAATATCCTCGAATATTAATAAAATAAAAACATGATATCAAATCACTTAATAATTTAAAACAGTCTAACCAATATATATATATATATATATATATATATATATATATATATATATATCAGAAAACATGTCCATAATCCACCACTCGGTGTGAAACATCTAACATAACAGAAACTTGGGCCTGAACAATAGGGCACTCACTGCTGATAAGGTACCTTACTGAGCACAGACGATCGAACGACTACTATCAAGAACACCTGAAAGATGAAATAAAAAGAAACAAAGAAAAAGAAGAGGGTAAGAACTCAGTGAGGGATAATACTCCAGAGCGACTCCGGGCCTCACAAAAAACTGTTTTGAAAATAGTTCAAAATATATCACATGAAGATATAAATGTATATACGTATACACACTATATATACAGAATAATAATATTTTTTGAAAATCATTTCGAAATCCTTCGCAAATAAGGTAAATAACAGATAATATCCCGAATTAATTAAATGAATTAATTAAATAAAAATATTTAATTTCCAAAAATTGAAATAGCCAAATATTTCCCTTTCAAAATATTTGTCAAAAATTACCTTCATTTTCAGAAAAAGTATTTTCAGAGAAGAGCACTAAAAGTTTAACAAGACAAAATGTCATATCTATTTTTCCAAAATACTCACAAAGAATAATATTTTCGCAAAATATTTCCAGAGAAAATTTCCAAAATTTTTTTGGACAGAAATCCCAAAAATGTTTTCAAAGTATTGTTTCAAATCTCAATGGGACTAGAACAGACATGTAGAGTCATCCGGACTCGATAATAGCTACTTAGGCACCATGGTATAGCCACTATGGCGAGTATAAGCCACATAGGCACAAAATATAGTCACTTAGGCAATTGATACATCTCTAGTGTATCAAAACTACACTTCCCTGTAGGTTGATGTCCCAAATTAAAATGTTTTGCCAAAAACACATTGAAATATTTATTTGAAAATATTCAAATAGGTAGAATACAGAGCAGACAAATTATTCACCAAAATATATCAAACGTTCAGACAAAATATTTATTACAAAATACGTTTGATTTTCAGAAACAAAATTCTTAGTACAAAACTTCACTTATTTCAGAACAAAACAATTATTCAGAAAATATTCTTAAATCCAAAAGAACATTTTCTACAGAGAATACCTTGAAATCCATAATAGAAATTTTATTCCCAAAATTTGTAATAAATATTAAAACATAATATTTATTTTCAGATACCATCAAAATTCCTAGAGAAAAATATTTTTTCACAACTGAGGATTTTCACACAGATCAGATTTTAGAATTTTCTATCCTTTAATCAATCCAGATTACATGTCAAGTCCAGACACATTAAAAACATATAATTTTAGAAGATACAGTCTATGTGTTTGAAGCTGTCATTCACTCACCTGGACACCGAGCTAATAATCCAGTCGCGGTCCACTGGTGAATGACTGATGGCCTCGGGAACTGAACAGAGTTGAATACACAAACGGATTACAACCGAGTCAAATATTGTACTGTGGCAAACATAGAATGTGTATGTAATGTAGATATTTGTCCCAACCCACAACGGCAAAAATTCTATTGCAAATGAATATCTAACACCCTCAGCGAAAATCATACCTCGATGTAAAATGGCAATTCAATCTCCAAACTCTCAGAAGTTGCAAAACTATTCCTAAATTCTCAAATTACAAATCTAATCTCATACGTGTCAAATATCGAGTTTAATTCTCAATTTATTCAGAGTTAATAGGAAAATTACACAACAGTCCCTGCGGCAGAAAAACTATGTTTAAAAATACCTCAAATACCACAAACACATTCCGACCAACAACCGATATGTCCAGACACACAAATCAACTCAAATCAACCTTTTAAACATGAATCTATACTTATTTTCTCCAAAACAACTCAAAATCATCATCCTTAAAAAATTTTAGACCAAACCCTAACCATTCAAAGAACTCATCAAATCTCTTGATTTCGAGCTAAATTTATGTTTATCTAACCTCAAAGAAACATAATCTAACAAACTAAAACATCCATTTCATCAGAAACATCCAGACTTCGAAACCCGTCTCCTTTTCGGCCTAAAAGGATTTCAGAAATTAAAGGCATGCAATGAACGAAAATGAGTGATTGGAACTAAAATCTTATCTCTAGAGATGTTTAGGAACATTAGGGAAGTATTGAGAGGGAGAAAGAACCGATCCAGAGTTAAGAGAGAGAGTGAAAAATGGTGTTTTCGGATGAAAGGGGTCGGGTTTTGGGTGTTTTAAACACCCACCGATCGAAACGCACCGTTTTAATATTTTCAAAGGCAACATACGTTATTTTATGCCTAACATACGTCTTGATCACCTAAATGTATGTTTCATGCACACAACATATGTTATAGGGCTCAAAATCCCATCCAAATGCTTATGTTTTGAAAATGTAGCAACACGACGTACGTTTCAAACAGGCAATGTACGTTGATCATTTATCCCTCCCACACAACGTACATTATCTCACCACAACGTACGTTGTGAAAGAATTCCAGATGACGTACGTCCCACACTTTTAACGTACATTGGCATGCTTCAGATAGCATTCCTCGACTTCCATTGCTTCCGAACTCGTGTCGAATCATTCCCAATATCTGAAACCCAACCTTACAAAGATAACAACTTTCAAACACCGAAACATCACTTCAAACTTTTCAAAATCAAATTGGAAGTAGGCTAAGATCATTCAAAATTGAATGACATTCCACCAGAGACCTTGTCAGAATTGGTCAAAACGCTACAGGAAAACCTCATTAGAATGGACGGGGTATTACATACTTCCCCCTCAAAAGAAATTCGTCATCGAATTTCTAGAAATTTCATATCAAAAGAATTACAGAGGCATACAGAATCCTATCATAATTCTATACCTCAATCTAGTCAAACTTTAACATCAACCACCGAAAAATTTCAAATCAAAAATCCATGAACCTAATAAATCATCAACAGAAAAGTCAGCTATCAATCACTAACGTTCCAGACTACTCGTACCCTTACATGCAGACATGCATAGAATGATACAGAAAATACATCTACAGAGATAGAGGATACATATGCAGAGACAGAATGCACAGACTCCCAGACTGACAAAATCGAATAAGTGCAGATACTCATGCACAACTCATCATAAAGTTGTTTCAAAAGAACTTGTGCTGACACTTGAACAAGGAACATAATAAGTCTAATCTTGATTGAAGATGGTGACTAAACACCGAGTGAAGCTGGAGCAGAATTCCCAAGGACAAAAGCCTGAGATGCCAGAACATATACAAAGGACACAGAATAGACAATACACATTCTCAAACCCCAAGAGTTATATGTCAAAGATGACATACTCAGAAACTAGTCAAAGATCAAGTTTCAAAGGTTCACAGGCTTAATTAAGCATGCAGAGCAAAGGTAAGCATTAGAAACCTTAAGTTCTCCAAATTTTAATCATCTAAACACAACATCAGCCAACATCTCCTATTCGAGTGAGACTCTCAACAAGTTCTTAGCAACATATCAGAAATTTCTCATGATTTGTTGAATTGACCGCTTGTCTCATATCCATCAAATTCTTCGAATTTCCATCATCCATATACAAGATCAGACAACACCTCACAACCTTAGCTACCCGTCTAAGTACTGAAATACGTTGCATAACTTTTATAACTCAATGTGTAATCAACACTGATGCACTTGTCCAATACCTTTCAACATCTCTTGAGTTCTGTACACTTGACTCACATCATACGACTAACTCCCCATTTCTTTCCCTTTTGAGAAGTACTAATGAAACATCCTACAGATGGAACCCTCATCTGACTACTCTTTCAATTCATAAGGAACATATCAAAAGATTCTCACCTCGTTAACACGTTTCCCTTAGATTCATTTTCGAGCCTTGAGACTCGGTTAGCAAATAGCCAGATACAATTCACCAACACAAAAAAATATTATTTTTCCTCTACTACTGACATGCTTATCATGCTAACAAAATTTGCTCTGACCTATCATTCGAAAGCATACTCGTTCCACAAAGCGATTCAAGGTGATTTACCAAGTCAAAACCAATTCATACCAAGGATAACATCATATTCTCCCACTCCTAACACCTTTATATCAGTTGTCAATGCATGCTTATCCAAAGCAATCACGCACCCTAGAACTCATATTCAACTAAAATATAGTTCAATAGAACTGACATAATTTCTAAAGATTCTCTAATGAATACCACAAGTTCAACATATTCCAACATACTGTGAAGCACAATAGAATGCACAATATTAGAGTCAAACAACATACATACGAAAATATGCAGAAGTCCAAACGAGCATATATTCAGAATTATACATAAACTCACAGAAATTCAAAAGAATGTATTCCAACAGTATGCAGAAATACACGGAGATTCAAAGGAACATATATAGAATTATTCAAAATCATAAAAAAGTTCTAAAGAGTCCATTCAGAAATTATGCAGAGATTCAGAATAGAAAGAGTCCTAGTTGATGCCACATCTTAGGCCTAAACCTCCTGACAAATCAGATACTAGTTCAGAGATTGACTTTCTCCAATTGCACTACCATAGCCAAAAGAAACAGGACCTCCTGGTCACCTACCCTCAAGGGATCATGAGGCACTAGGTTGTCCTGCTTGGGACTCGACAGCAAGTCCCTGGGGACATTCAGTTATCATATTCCCTGGCTTACCGCATTGGCCAAGGTGTTTCCTTTCACATTTACTGCACCAAGGAATTGGGCCTTTCTTTGTAGCTCCAACACTCTAAGCTCTGTTCTGAAACCCGACGTGCACTCTCGACTGCATCGCACTGACATTCTGACTATCACCATGTTGCCTTTGTTACCTTAAGAAGAAGTTATGCCTCTGTCCAGGCTGACTGCTCTGACCTCGACTTTGATGGCCACTCACTTCTCCCCTGATCCTACTCTTTTTAAAAGTTTCCTCTGAGTGTCTCTTATCAACATATTGAATGGCCCTTGCGGCCTCATCAATCTTTTCCACTGTTTTCAGTACAAGAACTGCTACCAATCTGGCATACCATGGTAATAGACTCTTCTAAAATTTGTTCGCCAATGCCATCTCAGCATGACATCCCTCTGGCACATACCTACTAAGATCTCTAAACTTCTCCTCATACTTAGTCAAAATCATCCCTTGCTCCTAATGAAAATCATTAAACTCATCCACTTTCTCATCCCTAATGCTCCGAGGAAGAATAGAAAGTACACATTCATTCTTGAATTCAGCCTATGAGATGTCACCTCGTCTCCTAAAACCTTGCTACCACACCGCTACACGACCGTTTAGAAGGAATGTTGCATATTTGACCCTTTCGGCGTCATCGGTGTAGTTTAGAGCACTAAAACAACACTCAAGTGTAATGATAAAATCCTGTAAGTCCTCTCCCATCGTGCCCTTAAATCTTGGTGGCTTGAGCTTCAAAAAGCTTATCAGACGGGTACCATCATTAAACTCTGGTGCTACAGGTCCAACTGTCGGACTAGCTACTACTGGTTGAACTCTAGTTGTCTGACTAGGAGCAAGCCTCTCGAAACAATCAAGGAACTGAGCAAGGCAATCAAAAAAGATAGACTGAGCAACATGCGATGGCTGAGGTTGAGGTGTTGAAACTGTGACATGTAGCATATCAGACGAACCATGCTGACCCACCACTGACTGACTGACGGCCTCAACAGATCGACATCTAGCGGCCTCACTAGGTCTCCTGTGACGTCGAAGCATATCTACAGACAATAGACAAATAGAACGGATATGCAGATGTCAAAATGCAAACTATTACCACAGTACCTAACGAAATACTCAAAATGGTATACAGAAGCAAATACTCAGAGATATATACAGAGACAAATTGAATTGACTTAATCAAGAATACTTAAGCTCCACAATCGACCCAGACAATACAAACTTCTCTTTGATACCACATTTGTCATGACCATATTTCAGACCATGACTGGCATACGAGGTGAACCGTCTATGGAAGCCTTACCCATCTCGCACAAGCCTCAAAGTATAAAAACACATTCCCAAATTCTACTTATTAATTGGATTATTAGTCATATTAAAATAGTTTATCAAAAAGTAATTTCTTGAGGTAATATTAAATCTTTTTCTTGGTTTTTAACTCATTTCCATGCCTTGATTTTCAGATTTCTCTTTTTGGCTGAATTTCTCTAGGGTTCCAATTTTTGGATAATTTTTGTTCTAATAAGGTTAGAGAATGTTAGAATAGGCTAGAGGGGACTTGAATGAACATGATTTAAGCCTTGAATCAAGAGATTTGATGAATTTTTGGAGGAACTAGGGTCAGGTTCGGTTTTGATGCTTTTTTGGATGACTTTGAGTTCGTTTGACGGAATTGTTGGTTGATTTATGTTCTTGAGATTGTTTTGAGGCAATGTGGACTAATTGGAACATCAAGTATTTATCGGAACATGATTTCGGTATTTTGAGAAAATAACTTTGTGTTTAGCTTAGTTTTATAAATTTCTGAAAAGTTTGAGTTAGATTTGTAATGTGTATAAAAGTTATAGAACGATTCGTAATTTCTGAAAATAGGGGTTTAGATTTGTAATTTCTAGAAATTTGAGGTTTAGATTTGTAATTTTAGAAAATTTGGGGACCGACTGTATTTTCGCGTAGATTTCGTATTTCGGGGTTTCTGAGTTTGATCTTCAACCGAAATAGGTTTTCATCATCGGACGAGTGTTTGCATCTGCATTTGCATATCATGCATTCGGTGTTACCACAGTACCAATATTTCTTTCTGATAATTATTGTGTCTGTATCTGTTTCAGCTTCATATTCATGCCAGCACGATCAGCTACCTGCTAGTGGTGTTTGACTAGATCTTTCGCATCGAATACCAGGTGAGTGAAATGACAGTTTCCGACACATAGGGTGTGTCTTCAAACTCTGTAATGTGTTTGTTGTGTCTGGCTATGATCTGAAATCGGATTAATAATTATTTGACTAATTAATAATCGGGCTTATGTGATTATTAACAACCAATCTTTGTTCTGATATATATATATATATATATATATATATATATTGCCATATATATGTATATATATACTTCTATGAAAAGGACTACAATTTTGATCATATATATATATATATATATATATTGGCATATATATGTATATATATTGCCATATATATGTATATATATACTTCTATGAAAAGGACTACAATTTTGATCTGTTGCTTGTAAATATTATTCGTATATAATATTTTGAAATGGGACACCTAGCTACGGGGTACGAAGCCTTTGGTATACCAATGCTTTGATAAGGCCCTAGTTACCGGGGTAAAGGGGTGACCATGTATCCGGCCAGATACATGCTATATTCTGTCTAGTGGCAGAGTCTACACTTTGATTCTGTCTATTCTGGTCCCTTAATCTGACTCTTATGTATATATATATACACACACACACACACTTCTGATACTGTCTGACTATATATTATGTGCTATGTACGTGAATGTTTTGGTCAAATGATTTTTTTCTGAAATCTAATATATATATAGTATGTATAATGTATGGTATTGACGTATATATGTATGCGGTATTTTTAAATTGGTTTCAAAACGGATTTTGTGAGGCCTGGAGCCGATCTGGAGTGTCACTTTCTTACTAGGGATTCTTACCCTTTTTCTCCTTTTGTCTATGTTGAACCTATTTTTACAGGTGATATTTTTGACACTCAATAACTGTCCGGCACCTCGATCCCAGTGAGGCATTCTTAATAGTAGTGAGTGCCCCTTATTCGGGCTCTACTTTTGTTTCTGTTATTAGAGCTCCACATCTGGTTGATGTTGGGTTACTGGGCTATTTTGTATTTTGGAGATTTACTTTACTTACAATGATTTTATATTTACACCAATATTATTTTGTTAAACGTATATATATATATATATATGTGTGTGTGTGTGTGTGTGTGTGTGTTTTATATTCATTAAATGTTTTGAATAAATGAGTAAGTTGGGTAGAAGTTTCGTACCCTAAGACTTGTGCGGGATGGGTCGAGCCTCCGATTTGGTCCGTCTTGTACGCCGATCATGATTCGAAAATGGGTCGTGACAGAAGTGGTGTCAGAGTGTTAGGTTTCGTATTGTCTGGGTCTGTGTGGAGCATAGGTATCCTTGATTGAGTCAGTCAAATTTGCTTCTGTATACCCTTCTGATATTTGTCTCGATACTATGGCAAGCACTTGCATTCTGACATCTACATATATGTTCTTTCTGTTTGATCTTTGTAGTGATGGATGGTCGTGATCGTGGCCGTGGTAGACCTAGACGAGTGCATGTTGAGGCCACCGTTCAGTTTGTAGTGGGTTTACATGATTCGCATAGTGCACCAGAGGTTGCAAAGTCAGCACCTCAGCAGCTTCAACAGCTTCTCACAGCTTAGATAGAGATGTTTGAGCGCATGAACCGGGTTCTTGACCGTATAGAGAGAGCTTAGCTAGGTCAGGTGGCTGGCGTTCAGCCTGATCCGTCGGCTGTCAATTAGCCAGTTCCACCAGTGATGCCGCCAGCACCTCAGCCTCAGCCCGAGGGGGACGCAACAGTTGCGTCGGTGGTTGCACCTATTGCACCACAGGTCAGAGAGGATGATATTCTAGACAGGTTCATGAAGCTTAAACCACCTAGATTCTCAGGTGTGATGGGACAGGATCCCTACGACTTATTCCTTGAGGTGAAACATCGCTTTGATGCTCGGGGCATTACTGATGATGCCAGTAGGGTCAGACTCATCGTGTTCCTTCTGAGTGGCTGCGCAGCTACGTGGTGGAGGAGTCTTGAGGCTCGGGAAGATTTTAGTTGCGCTAGATTCAAGAATCAACTCATTATGTATGTCATTTCTCAGAGTATCCAGAACAATAAGGAGGATGAGTTCAATGATTTTCATCAAGGGCCGAGTATGTCGATGACAGAGTATGAGGATAAGTTCAAGGATTTGAATATGTATGCACCTCCTTAGAGTCAGGGAGATAAGGCTTTAGCGAGGAAGTTTTTGGATGGGTTGTGACTCACGATCAGTAGAGTGATAGTGACCTTGAGGTTGACTACTGTGAGGAAGATTGTAGAGGCTACTAGGGGTATGGAATACATGGATGAGAGGCATCTGATGGAGTACAAGAGGGCAAAGACTGAGGGTACATCTAGAGACCAACAAGGCCAGGATCAGGGAGCCCAGTCGGAGCAGAGGCACCGGCATTCTTATGGAGGGAAAATGCCCAGTCAAAGCACACAGAGTCATAGTATGGCACAACCAATTAGCACATCGGCGGGCAGAGTGGAGGACAAAGCTCAGAAAGCTTGATTCCGCTTTGTACGATTTATGGGATGAGGCATCCAATGGTATGCAACAGGGTGACCAGCAATTGTTTCTACTGCAGACAACTGGGGCAGAAAATAGCAGAGTGTTCTTTGAAGCGGGGTACAGAAACTCGGGCTGGATAGTCCGCAGCAGGAGGTTCAGGTATGATCGATACCGGTGCGAGTAGGAAAGCCAATAGAGGATCCATGAGTCACAGTCAGGGTGGCTAATACATTAGTCGAGGCCAGGCAGCTCAAAGCGGTGCTACATGAGGGCAAGCTCGAGTATATCATCTCACTCCTCAGGAGGCTCAGACCTCCAATGCTGCAGTTGTTGGTACGCTCTCTGTTGGATCGTGGGTGATCAATAATAAGTTTCTTATATGTTTTGATGATGTACAAAAGGTTTTGATGATGAGCAAAATGTTTGACTTGAAGTGGAACACGTTGGAGAGCTCAAATTGCAAAACAAGCCACTGCATATTGATCAACATATGTTATACATGTGCAACGTACGTTGAAAAATCCACAACGTACGTTATGAAACAACAACGTACATAGATGTGGATTGGGTAGAAAACAGAAGCTACTGGATTGTTCCAGACCAAAAATAATGCACATCATACATGCACAACGTACTTAGATGAAGTGCAACGTACTTTATCTGCAACATGATCAATGTATGTCATGGATATTGCAACGTACGTTATCTAAAAATACAGCATGATCAACATACATCTTGTAATGACAACGTACGTTAGCTAAGTCACAGAAAGCTGCAGAAGCATTAAATGCACTCTAACGGCTAGTTTCTTCAAGTCAACAGTCATATGGCATGAGAATGCTATAAATACATCAAGAGAAAGGTAGAAACGTGTTGAAAAACTTCAAAAATCACTGTGCCAAAACTCCAATCAATTTCAACCATTAAGAACACCAAATCAAGCTAGAGATCAAAGTTCAAGCATCATTCTTATACATTCAACTCTAGCATAGAGCTTCAATCTTTGTAAACACTTTGTATACACTTTGAGAGTGTGAGAAAGGTTTGTTGTAAGCCTATAGAAAATAACATTGCAGAGGTTTGTTGTGAAACTAGGGAATACAACATTGTGTAGGTCTTAGAGGTGTTGAGCCGGGAATCAACCTCGTGTATTGGCTTTGTTGGATTAAGCCGAAATCAATCACCGTTATAGTGGAAATCCTAAGTGGTGAGACTTAGGTAGTGGACGTAGGCAAGGTTGGCCGAACTACTCTAAATTCTTGGTGTTGATTTCTCTCATCTCATTTCAAGTCTCTTCCGCTATCCACTCCATAGACCAAAAATTCTCCAACAGGCACATGGTAAAGAATATGGTGACGGGAGCCATCTTACATCTAACCATTTAAAGGAGACCGACTTCTTTTATCTGCTATACGTTTGTTGAAAATTTGGAAGTAAACAACGTATGTTCAATTTCATTTTTCATCACATGACACTTGGATTTCATCACGATGTTAGTCGGTCCTTAAGTCCTTGAGTGACTCTCATCTTGGCGTACAAGTCGTAAGAAGCAACAAAATACCCCTCACTTGTGAGAAATCCAAAGGGATATGATTGTACCTTTGGCAATCATATTCAAAAGTGATGAAATGTTAGACCTAGTGGCTAGCCCTCGCATTTACCATTGACTACTAATGTTAGAATTGATTGTAATGGAAATTTGGCTTTATAAATGGTTTCATAACTAGTATTTCATTCAAATCATTACTCCCAATTAGGTAATTCAAAGTCACATAAATCTTCTAACACTTTCACCTTGCCTAATAAAACTACTTGATCTTGGATAATATGGTCCGAGTCTCATACAATGACTTCACATTATCATTCATTATCACATGAAGTAGCAAATGATGAAATCTAGGATTCTTCAAATAGTTAGGAATTTGATCATTAATTATGAAATCATTCTCTACAAAAATAGTCATATTAGTCCTTACTCTAACATAATCAAACAATGTTGTTATCATTGAAAGACAAATCGAAGGCAAACTTCAATAATTCACTATAGAAACATTAATGCAGTAGTAGGTTTGGCCTTTACACAAGATTAATTTGCACATGCCAATTACTTCTTACTCCCAATTTTTTGGTAATTCCTAACACATCCATATTTTCCCCACAAGACTCATTGGATGATAATGAAGGCTTCTTTGTCCTTCATTATGTGGGTCTTTACACTTGAATTAACTATCCACAAAAGATGGAATTCAAATAAAATCCTAGAACAATATACACTTTTCACTTGCGTGAGTTTTAAATACTGTATCCTCAAAGGTACAATCCTTTAGTAGTCAAAACATTTCGCTTAATGAAACATTGACGTTTTTCATTTTCTAGTCCTCCAATTCTTAGGAACCTCGAGTTCTTCAGCTCATTCCTTGACTTTCTGTCGAAAGCATTTATACTTCTCTTAGAACTTTATCCAATAGAATTAGACATAGCCATAGGCACCTTATCATTGAACTAATCACTACTAAATGGTCTAATTCAAGTTGACAAAATGACATCGTAAAAATCCTTCACGTTCTCACACATGAGATAAACATGGATTAGGTGTAACTCAACATGCTCCTAATTACTTGGCAAGGAATTGACAACAGCTTTGGACCTTGTGCACCTTATTTAACTCATAACCAACATCACTAAGCTTATAGATCATATAGGCTCTTAGCCTTTGATCAATATGCTTTAAGTAATTATCATTCTCGGTGGTTAAAAATTGCAATCCATAGATCCATTACATTTGATACTTTTGTGAATGCTTAGTGGTTACATCATTCATTGTATTAAACAAAATGATGCAAATAGTGGAATTCTTTTCTTTCACATCATGTAAACTTCTTGACTCAAGTTATCTTAAGTAGATATCTCATTTCAAATTTGGTTATAACAAAAAATTCAACGTGTTAAGAGTCTCTAGCTCTTCTCGCATATGCTAGAAATCACATTCCAGACTTCACAATTTTTGCCATTCAAGTTTAATGTCTCCGTCTAACTTAACATCAATCAACTTTGGAAGCAGTTGTAATTATTACACAACAAACACAATAATAAAACATCTACTTGCACGTTATAAGAAAATACAATATTAAACTTAATTTACTATCCACCAAATTTATCTATATGAGTCTTTTATTAGGTACCGCATCGAGCAATAAATATTGAATGTATTTGCTACCATTTATATAAAATAATTTTTCATGACCTGGCATAAGTATGCAGCTGTCCTTAAGTAACATCTGACAACTAGTGGGCTTTTAACCATTAAGCCTAAAAGTTCAAGCTTGGGTTACTTAACTAGTTAGGTCCATATGCTTATAAATTTTTTTATCCGTATACACTTATACGATGTGGGAATATAGAGTTGTTTCACAACAGTTTGCTTGACCTGCTAGCTTTAGCTGCCTACTTTGATGGTATGTTACAATTCCCACCCGCATAGATTTACAACGCCCTCGTCGTCAGGACTTCCAATCATGATGCATAGAATTTTTTTGTGTTTTGTCGGTATGGGATTCACCTATACTCAACCTATTGATGTGAGATTTGCCTAGACTCAAAGACTTCCTCTTAACTCATGAGGTTTGTCCCACCATCACCATCAGTTGAGGTTGCCCTACAACCATTCAAGTTTGCACCCAGAGTGGTTCCGATACCATAATTGTCACGACTAGGTATAACCATGCAGTTGTCCTTAAGTAATATATGACAACTAATGAGCTTCCAACCACTAAGTCCAAAAGTTCAAGTTTTGGTTACTTAAGTTGCCAAGCCCTTATGTTTATAAACATTTCCATCTATACACACTTATATGATGTGGGAATACATTAATGCTTTATAGCAGGTTGCTTGACCTGCTAGCTTCAGCTGTCTGCTTTGGTGGGATGTTACATAATTAACTAAGCAAGAGCCAATTTATGGATAGTAAATTTTCCATAATTGTTTGGTTCATTTTAAAGTGTTTATCATTTAGGGGAATCAACGTTGGTTGTTGCAATTATCAAGTTGCAACTTAATAATTGAACAATAAATTAACAAATAGCATATTGCATAGAAATAAATGTAATTAAATGCCAAAAGCAATAACATAAGACATTTATTAGACCGACACACAAATCATAACAATCGATAATATTGTTAGCATGCATGCCAACAATTAGACATCTTATCTAAAGAGGTAATGCTAGATAAACACAATAATCATGCCTTAACTGCCAACGAGACACAATGGACACATATCTAATGTGCTAGCATAGAATCCTTAGTTAACATGGAGAATTCTCGAGGATACGATCACATAAACAACCATATGATGGACACCACACATAACGACCATTTCTTAAGGTTATAGGATAAATAAAACACATCATTCTTAAGTCCTTTTTGCTTCTAGATTTCCTCGGAGTCTGATGATAGTACTTTAACCATCACATTTCCAAAGCATTCTAGATTAGTTGTCCAACCTGGATAAAATGGATGAAATGCATGCACAAATTCTTATCATTTTATGCAACTTATGCCCATTACGCATTCCTTAAAACCACCATCCCAAATACATGTAAGTATCATGCATCCAATGACATGTCGAACATATTGGCAACATCATCATACTTGAAATTGATGCAAAAAATTGTATTTCGCATTACATTCAGTGCATTATGGTTTTTATCCCACTTGATATATGATTTAAATGCATACATGATAAACGCATATTCGTACGTATTTATGTGCATCAATTTACATTGTTTTGAATATGAATTGAGTGTTTGTCATTAGTTTTGGTACTTCTACACTTTATATTGTGTTTTTCAGGTAAATTGATGATGTCTTGGAGAAATGAAAGAAATCAAGTCGAAACGGGGCTTGAACGATAATATTTGAGGCATTGGGAGTGAGACACGGCCTTGGAATGATGAAACACGCCCGTGGGACACTTGACGAAGCAAATCCGTGCACAACTGAGCATACACAGACAGGAAATGATGGTC
>CAODLS011414733.1:0-22092 GCA_948243855.1 Flueggea neowawraea | reverse complement strand
ATACAACTCTGGATCTGATGAGAAATCTACCAAAATTCAGAACCCTAGCTCAGATTAAACCCATTTCGTTCAAACACAAAATCCTTGGAAACCGAAGCTAGAATCCTATGGTTACAAACTTAACCAAGCTTAATCTACCCATGTTTAACTTCGTTTAGAACAGAAAAGGAAGATTTGAACAAAGCCCCAAAATTCGTTCAAAATCCTAGATGAACAAATATGAAGTGAGATGACAGAAAAAAGAGATAAAGGAACGATTCTTACCTTCAGAATCGCAATAGAAGTGCTGAGGAGTGATTTCAAGTGTAGAGGAGTAGTTGAGAGAGTGATTTCGGTGATTGATATGAGTTATGACAGAAGAGTCGTAGGTGGGTGTATTTATAGAACCTCAGAACTGACACGTGGTATTTCATTTAATGCATTCGGACAAAGGCCCATCTACGTGCATTGAACCTTCTTCTATGCACGTTGACCGCGTACTACATGCATAGATGAAGCTCCTGTGTGCGTAAATGGAAGATCTGTCAACCTTTCCCTCACAGATCAACGATCAACGTGCACACCACCTAGTGCTATGCACGTAGATCACCATGCTCACCACGGTTCCAAGTCCAAATCATGTCCAACGTGCGCGAACGTCTCCAACGCACACAGACGTGCCCAGGCACACTCACGGTCTGGATCAGACATCCATCTACGAACGTAGTACAATCACCTATGCACGTAGACGACACCCTAACCTCAATCTATGCCCGTAGAACATTTCCAACGCACACAGATGACCTGCTATGTGCTTTGCACACACAAACCACCTCCAAACATTCTCGATCGAAGTTTAACACCTCAAAGCCCCGAATTTCCCTGAAGTTTTGACGTAATACCATCAAATTCCGGTCAGAACGAACAGGATATTACAGCATAGACCAAGTCATGGTCATGGACCAAGTCCTGGTCATGTCTGTCGGCCTCCATCGGTTTGATTTCCAAGTCAATTCATTTTGATACATAAAATGCTTCTGTCGCCTACATCAAACGCATCCATCAAAATTTTCAAGGATCACTAAGAAGCCTACACAATGAACAAGACTAATTTGCTGACATGGATGTTCTGGTTCGGGGCTATGTTGTGGTGGCCATGGAATGTCCACGGCCAAGCAGCCACTACAGGACCAGTTTCGGCAATCGCAAAATCAGATTGCCCTGATACTTGTGGTAATGTTAGTGTGCCTTACCCGTTCGGAATCGGTGTCCGATGCGCGTACAACAATTTCTTCAACCTGACTTGTAATTCAAGCACAAATCCTTCCACAGTATAGTTGGGAAACATTACTGTCCATAATATTTCTGTTGACGAAGGCACAATGATGCTCAGCATGCCAACTGCGCATGACTACTTTAACGAGTCGGGTTTAGTGCGGAACATTCGTGTTAGTACCAGGCTCGGAGGAGGCCTTTTCAGGTTTTCGGATATCAGAAACAGACTGACAGGAATTGGCTGTGATACCATGGCGTTAATGCGTGACGCGGGTGGGAAATTCGGGAGTGGATGTGTTTCACTATGCAATCAACCTGTCAATTTTTCGGGAGACAGTACTTGTTCAGGAATTGGTTGCTGTCAGACAACGTCGATACCACCAAACCTGAAGACACTGAACATAACAATCCTGAGCACAACAAACCACAGCAGTGTGTTAGCTTTTTTAGCCGACGAAAGATATTTCAGAATTGCTGACTACAGGCTCTCAAATCGGCCGGAAGATGTCCAGCGCGCAGATTCTGTGATTGAATAGGTGGCTGAAGAGAAGGAATGCAATGTGGCTATGGGGAATGCAACTTCATATGCTTGTAGTTCTAGTAATGCACAGTGCATTTACTCCGAAAACGGTCAAGGTTATTGTTGCGTGTGCCAGGAAGGATTTGCAGGAAATACGTATCTTGAAGGATGTGAAGGTAATTGATAACTGAACTAATAATTTCCCCTTTTTTTCTTGCTTGTACCACTAATTTGTTACAAATAATTGCCAGACATCAATGAGTGCCTGGAGCCGGAGAATATCCGTGTGAAGGTAAATGCAAGAACACAGTTGGGAATTACACATGTGATTGCCCTTTAGGTATGCGTGGTGATGGAAAAACTGGATGTCGTGGATTTCGTCTCACAACAATTGTCACAGGTACCTACAATTGTCAGAATTATGTTCACTATAGTTTATTCTGTAATTTATGCAACAAGCTTACTTAATTTTTTGTTAGATAGGATACCATTCTTTAAATTTATCCGAAATCTGCAATTGGTGGTTTAAATGATAAGTTTATTTACTTAATTTTAACTGGCTTTGTTGTTATTGATTACAGTTGTTGGAGCAGTTGTTCTTGTGATCATAATCAGCTTCCTGATTTTTGTGATATACAAAAGGAGAAGAAAGGAGAGGAGCTTTTTAGAAAATGGGGGAATGTTATTGAAGCACCAACGAGTAAGGATTTTCACTGAGAAAGAACTAGCAAAGCTACTAAGAATTATGATAGCAATCAGTTTCTCCGTGAAGGCGGTTTTGGATCTGTTTACAGAGGAGTTTTGGCAGACAACACGGTGGTTGCTGTAAAGAGGCCTAAAGAGTTAGACAAGGTCAAGATAAACCATGAATTTCAGCATGAAATGGCCACTGCCTCACAAGTTGATCACAAGAATGTTGTCAAGCTATTAGGACTGTGTTTGGAGACTAAAGTTCCATTGCTCGTTTACGAATTCATTTCCAATGGAACTCTGTTTCAACACATCCATGACAAAACTTCTCCAATGCTGAAAACATGGACAAACCGTCTAAGAATCGCGGCAGAGACTGCTCTGGCACTTGACTATCTCCATTCTTTAGCAAACCGTCCAATTATCCACGGAGATGTCAAGTCATTAAACATATTATTAGATAACAGCTTCACGGCAAAAGTGTCCGATTTCGGAGCTTCAGTTTTAATTTCTCCTGGACAAACTGATATAGCTACAAGAATACAAGGAACTTTTGGGTATTTAGACCCAGAATATCTAATGACAGGTATTTTAACAGCAAACAGTGATGTATATAGTTTCGGAGTAGTCCTCGTGGAGCTTTTAACGTAAGAAAAGCCAAATTCTGGAACCGGAGAGAAGAGCAACCTCATTCAGTATTTTACATCAGCATTGGACAGCAACAAACTGTTTCAGATACTTTGTTTCAAGGCAAACGATGAGGCGGAAATGGAAGAAGTTGAAGTTTTTGCGCAACTTGCAAGACAATGTGTGAATCCCAGCAGCATGAAAAGACCTAGCATGAAAGAAGTGGCTGAAGAGCTTAACAGGTTGATGAAACTCCATGAAAGTTCTTGGTCTCAACAGAACAGTGAAGAGACGGAACATTTACTAGGCGAATCAGCATCATGCAATCCTGCTGCAATGAATCAATTACCAGATATCCTCAGTTTGACAACGTTTCAAACTGAATATTCTGTTGATAGTGTTTAATGTTGTTCATTAGTTCATTTTACTTGTTTTTGTTCGATGGTCAGTTATAAGATTGATTATTTCAATTATATATTCCTCTTTTTTTTTTTTGGATTGAATTGCATTAGTGACAGTTCGATCAACAATTTTGAATTCTATTTAGCTGTGTATACAATTATTTCTTCATTTATTTAAAAACATTCAGTGTGGATGGGCGATTTGTCGTTTCTAATTGGCAATAACCGACTGGAATATACCATCTTCCTGTTTTTCTTATCTCGTTCAAGACAACATCGATTGTACAAATCCGACACTACTCTTTATTTCACTCCATAAACAAATATATTTTAATCAAACTTTTGTGTTTAATTTGTATTGGAACTTGTGTAATACTATTTATTTTAATTTCTTTCTAAATATTTCATTGATAAAAGTTAAAAAAAGTGTATGAAGTTGAATAATAATTCTATATATATATATATAATCGCTATTGAGTTAGATAAATTTTGGTTAATTTTTATTAACCTATATTATATTAAAAAGTATGGATGTTAAAAAAAATTAATATATTCTCATTAAAATAGTCCACAAGAAAGCCCAAATATTTCAATAAGATGCACAATTGAATAAGAATACTAATTAATATGCAATATTTTAGATTTAGCTAACTTTTATATAGAAGTCCTAATTTTATAACTAATGGATTTTTCTAATTATTCAACTTGAAAAGTTCAATCAAGGTTTATTGTGCCACTTCAAAAATTCTACTCTAATTTAATTTAAAAATGTAAAATTATAAATTTTAATACAATTAATTAAAAAGTATGAATATTGAAAAATAAACAAAGAAAAACTCAAATATATCCTTAATTAAAAATCTAAATTGCTCTTTTATTGTATTATTACTAAACGTATATAATTTATAGTCTTGACTTAGAATTTAATGTTAAGCATGAATGTTGAAAAACAAAAAGAAAGCGTCATATCTCACTTTGAATTTAAGGACTTAAATAGAAGTAGACGAAAGTTAAAATGATTCAACGACTTGGTATTTACTTGTAGTGCTAACTTTTTGTTTTTACCGGACTTGAATTGTTTACTGAACCTTACCATAAATCCTAAATCGAATACCGGAAATGATAAACTAAAAACTAAAATTGGTACTTGATGCTACATCAACTTCCCAGCATGCTCTCTTTCCCCTTACTCAAATTTACTACTACTACTAGTTCTATTATATTATATTAAAAGGTTCAGATTTTGAATTTTTTTTAATATACTCGTAATTAAAAATTTAAATTAATCTTTTATTATAGTACTACTAAACATAGATGACTTAAAATTTTATATTTTTGATAAATACATGACTTAGAATTAAATAATAATTGAACTACGTTCTTAATTTTAAGTACGACCACACCAAACTTATAAGGAAAGAAAGTACGATTATCAGTATAAACGTTTGTGGTAACAATTTATAATTATAGTTGGTATTTTATTAGTAACTTTATTTTTTACACAAAATCAACATTAATTCTAGAATTAAAAAATATTGATTATTTACATATAACCTTTTTTTTTGTGGTGAAACTTTACATCCAAATACAACAAAAGAGAGAACAAAAGATACAAAAGCTTTGAGACATTTTTTATAATATTATTTAAAATTTTTATTTTTGTCTTATTTGTTTATAAATAGTAATTTTTTATATATACGCATTGCAAAGAATTATTTAATTCATTCAATAAAAAAAGTTTAGAAAATACTTTTATTTGAAAATAAATGTGAAAAATTATGAATACAATTTTATTTATTTTCAAATCTTAATTTAATTAATTGAATGAATAAAAAATTTATACTTATGCACTATAAGTACAACTTATTTTTTCATTTATTATATTTTTTCTTCTAAAACAATTTATCATGTAGTGTGTATAGGAAAAAAAAAGCATATTTATACTAACTAAACAACAAAGATTAGAAAATAGAGGAAATTACACCCCATGTCATTTTTGATTATTTTGAATTCGCAAATACCACACAATGGGATTATCTAATCTTATATATAATAGTCATATTTTTTATTTCACAAATAACACAATATTTATACCTTTTTTCCCAGTTTCTCTCTCCTCTCACTCACTCCTCACATCGCGTTCGTTCTTTTCTCTGTTCTCTCTCATCTCACTCCTCTATGTGTCCTTTCTTTCTTATGTCGTCAATCTCTCGCCTCACTCCTCTTTCTCTCTTCCTTATCTCTAATCGCCTTTGTCACGACCCATTTCCTGACCATGACCGACGTACGAGACGAACCATCAATGAGAGACCGGCTCATCTCGCACAAGCATCGGAGAATAGAACTTAAACTAATTCATTGCAAGCAATACTAAAACAATTTTAAATCTTAATAAAATAAATAGAAAACCAACTTCTTTAAAACGTAAGTTGTCATAATAATAACAACAATAATAATAAAATCATGCAAATACCGAATGAGTATACAAAATAAAACACCCACAAGTATCCCAGAGTGGAGCTCTAACATCAAAGCAGAAGAGTCTGAACAAAAGAGCATCACTAACTAAAACATGTCTTATTGGAGTCCAAGATACGATGTAGATGTTGCAGCAAAATATTGGGTACCTGGAAGATGAAAATCAAGGATAGACATGAAAGAAAGGGGGTGAGACCCAGTGAGAAAACGACACTTCAAATCGCCTAATACGTGTCTCACAAAGACTGTTTTGAAAATGTTTAGAAAATATCTCATGCAGATATAAATGTATATACGTATACACGCTATGTACATAATAATAGTTTTGAAATTCATTTCAAAATCGTTCACAACCAAAGCAAACGACAAACATGCAGATGTACAAAATATTTATATACATATCATGTTTCAAAAAACGAGCAGAAGCACTTAACATACATTCATGCAAAACCATATATAACTTGTTCTTATTTATGCAAAATTAATTCTTTAACCCAAAACGAAAACACTATCAAAATCAATAATCATGCAATGCAGATATCATATCGGATGATAAACACAGCTGATAATCACTGATCATACACCCGTATTATATTAAAACTACGTTGACTAGATCATATCAAAATAAACTAGCAACATTAGGACTCCAAATGGTACTCGACTCAAAAGGGCTAATAGCCGACAACCTTAGGAGCTCAAAATAGTACTTCATCTACCCTAAAGGTCTCAAGGTTGTAACAATCGAATACTGATCTAAGCACATCCGTGAGCATTGTAGTCCACGTGCTCCAGCAAGATATATCCCGTCAGACAATAGTACAGTAAGAACAAAAGCTAAATATGTCATACAACCATGACAAATCATCTTTTCTGCTCTAACAACTGATACATATCACTTAGCAATGCTATCTCACTCACCCTGATAACAAAACTCACTCTTACCTTGTGATCGAAAGCATACTCTCTTTGCAAATCAATCTAGGGTAGCATGCTAAGTTGAAAGCCAATCCATACTAAGTATGACATCAAACTCTCCCATATCTAATATCAAAAGATCTCCTTAAACATCTCCCTTGCATTCATCAAGAGCATACCTACTGAGCTCCTTAAACATATCTTCATACTAAAAAACTGACATACCCAACTCTTGCTGAAACTCACTAAACTCATCTTCCTTCTTATCCCTAATACTCTGGGGACGGACAGATATAATGAGTTCACCCTTGAAATTAACCTAGCTGATATGTCCTCGAGTCTCAAAACCTCGCCACCATTGAGTTGCTAGACCATCCAGTAAAACACAGCAAGTCTGATTATGGCTACATTGTCAGTAATGCCTCGGGTACTGAAACAACATTCCACAGCCTCAATGAACTTATAGGGATCCTCTTCCATCTTGCTCGCAAATCTCGGGGGCTTGAGCTTCAGAATTTTGTCCATCAAATCTCCAGTATCATCCCGAGGAGGTATAGGTGCGGGTATCGGAGCAGTCACTGCAGCCACTTAGACTGAGGAACAGGTGGAACCACAGGAGGAATTGGCAGAACTACAGTTGGATGAACTGGATGATCTGTAACTGCCTGATCAGAAAGAAGCCTCTCAATCCGCTCAAGAACTGAAGCGAATTGATCAAATGGATCATGCTAAGGCATATGCTGAGGTTGAGGTGCAGGCTGAGGTACAGATGTTGCAACCTCTCGCGCACTATGTGAATCAACAGACGACTGAGCAGCGGCCTCAACAGGCTCTATAGCTGCAAACATTAGATAGACAGAACATGCATACAAATATCAGAATGCAAATGATTGTCACAGTATTAAGGTATATACCAGAAAGATATATAGAGGCAAATCAAACTAACTCTATCAAGAATACCAATGCTCCACATTGACCCAGACTTAACGAAACCTATGCTAATGCACGCCCCAGCCCACGATGATGTCGAAAAAAGCATGGAAGATCTAACACTCTCACCTCGAAAATCGAACATCTCGTAAAATTATAGCTTAGTCCCTCAACTTTTACCAAATTACATTGAAGTCCCTAAGACCTCGGTAAATTACAAATTCGTCTCCAAACATTTGGAAAATTACAAATTACTCCCTAAACTTTCCAAAAATGATAAATCAAACCTTAAACTTTTAAAATATTGCAATCTAGTCTCTACAACATATATTTATTAAAAAATGTTACAAAATTCGTCCAAACGAACACCCATTATTCTGAATCACTTAAATCATCACCCAATCATTTTTATTCATCAAAATCACTCATCAATTTTATCAATAAACAAACAAATCATCAAAAATCTAAATTCATTCTTCCAAATAAATCCCTAACCACACCAATTCTCATCAATCTCCAAAACCAAACACAAACCCATTCAATTCGATATCTATTCCTTCAACATCAATCAAAATTCAACTCAAAATCATCCCTTCAAAAATTCGGACATAATAACCCAACACAAAAAAAAACTTATTCAACACAACAAAACAAAATCTACAACATTACACTTAACCAAACATAATCCATCAAAAATCATCACCAATTTCATAAAAAAGCAAGCATCAAACCGAACCATAACCTCCAAACTCGTCACCCATTCAAACCAAAATGAAACCCATTTATTTTCCATGAAAATGAAGGAATAAGAGAGAATAATGAGAGAGTTTACCTTGATTTAATACAAAGAAATTGAATGGAAGCAGAGAGAGAGAGAGAAAGAAAGAGAGAGGCAGTTTTAAGTGAGTGAGAATGACGAAGAAGATGTGGAGTGTAGTGAGGGAGAGAAGGGAATCATGTTGGTGGCTTAAAAAAGAAGAGCAACAACAAAAACTGAACCAACCAAAACCGAACCAGCCCACACAAACAAATTCAATCAAACTAGTCCATAAAAAGAATCCAACCAAGCCCATTAATAGATTTTTGGCCACCCACAAAACCCAAACTATTTCAAAAAAATAAACCAAGCCAACTTACTAAGACTCAACCAAATCAGTCAAACTAGTGGATGACCAAACCAAAATTCACCCTCCTTTTTTCTTTCAAATACAATCAAGACCAAGAACTTTAATTAACTCCAAAATATTCATCATCTAACCTCCAAATCAATTCTCCAATGATTTAAATACACAAACATTAATAATCAACAATTCAAAAACCCAATCGAATTTAAACGAGGTGTTACATTTACATGTTCCTTAAACCAGTTAAAAATGAGTACAAATCGATAATAACATGAGTACAAACTGAGTACAACAACAAAATAAAAACAAAGTAAGAACAAACACCAACAAATGAGTACGAATTATTTAACACTTGTTGATTACACTAATGAATGCTTACAAAAAATGAGTACGAAATGAGAACAAACGAGTACAGAAAGAGAATAAAAATGAGTACAACTAAAAAATAATACGGATTGAAAGCTTCATATTTTCTTTATTATTCGAGTAAAAAAAGAGAACAAATCGAGTACAAAATGAGAAAAAATTGAGTATAGTAGATAAAATTTAATGAGCACAGAACGAGTACAACCCAAAATTAGGTATTATTTTATAATTTGACAAACTAAAAAGGACTACAGAATGAGTATGATACAAAATTTGGTGTTTCAAAATTAGGGTTGTATCTAGGGTTTTGAAACCCTAGCCACCAATTGTTTACAAGCATTGCCTTTCCACCACCGTGTACCACAATCACCATCACTACCACCTCCACCATCCCCAAAATTACCAGGAAACTCATCTACCAGAATCACTATCCTCCATCACCACCGTCGCCAAAAATGATAAGCCCACCATAACCAAAACAAACCAGTTCAATCATACATGAAACACACTAGTAGAAACCCTGGAAACTGCCATCCCTCTCACGTTTTGATCTCAGCTACGACGACATCATCGAATCTCTACCATATCTCTCTCTCTCTCACGGTGAGAAGCACAGTTACAAATTCATCATCATCGCCTCTAGGAACCAAATCATAACTGCCATTGGAAAAGATATGTCCTCATCGTCTTGGTGGTTCGATCTTTCTCTCTGTTTGTATGATGTGAAAGTTCGATGAGGAGAAGGGAGATGGGGATGGAGAAGGAAGGGAGAGAGAGGTGAAGAGAAGAGGACTGAAGAAGGCATATGAGGAGAGAGCGAGAAAGAGCAACATAGAAGAGAAATGATGCGAGAGAGGAAGGGTTTATTACCCTGCCCATTTCAATTGGAGTCCTATTGCTTTCCGTTCAATATTCAAATTGGTTCTTTAATGTTCGAGATGATGACTGGGGTTTTAATTTGGTGAATAAATATTGACGAGTTAATGATGTATTTTTTTTTTGCAAATTTCGTTTTGGAGGTGGTTCGTATGTCATTTCGTCGAGTGTCGGTGCTGGATTTGCTTCAGGAATGTTGGGATTTGTGTTTCTAAGTTATAAATATGTTTGAAGTGTGAAAATTCATATAAAATACGTCCAGGAAGTCTCCTACGTGTGTGGAAGGGAAACTAACCATGTAAAACCTGAAGAAAAATTGGTTTGGGAGCTGAAACACCAGTTTACGCACGTAATATGAATATTACGCATGTAGTAAATATTCTGTGTGCATAAGACCTTGTGTAACACATGTAAGAGGACCATTCTAGGTGATTTTCAAGTGAAACACTGCGTTTCGGTTTGTGGGTTTATAAATACCCCTTCCCCAACCTTCCTTCGTTATTCCTCTCTCATTTCTCACTCAAATCACTCTCAATCCATCCTAATCTCTCCCTCCATTCCTTTTGCTTCCTTGAGGTAAGATTCATCATTAATCTATTTATTTTCTCATTTTTCTTCATGATTTGTTCATTTGGTTTTTTTTTTGCCAAATTTGCTTCTATGGTTGGGATTTGTTGTTTCTATTGAAACGGGAGTTGTCATGACCCAAATTTGGATGGTGACCGGCGTACGAAGTGAACCGTCTATGAGTGCACGACTCATCTTGCACAAGCCTCAGAAAACCAGACATGCTACCCAACTTATTCATTTTCAATTCTTTATTATTAAAATTGGGTAAAATCAGTTAAAACATAATTTATATAAATAAATACATATAAATATATACATGTCAAATATAAACAAAATGTATAGGTAAATTAGTAGCATATATAACATAAATATACAAAATGAAACCCAAAAACCAACAATAGTTCGATGTGGCGCTCTACCATAAACATATGCAAAGCCTGATCAAAATGGCACTCATAACCAAAAGAAGTGCCTCACTGAGCGACAGGTACTGAACAGCCATCGGATGCCAAAAATACTCCTAAAAAATATTAAGGAGATGGGGTGAGATAAATCTTAGTGAGGGTCGACACAAAAATTTTAGTTGTTTTTGTAGATGGTATCTAGAATTTTGGGTTAGATTATGATTCCGAGATTTGAGTTTGATTTTAATTTTGATTTGATTTATCCAAAAATTTGAGGAAGAATTTCTTTTGAGTAGGGAAGTATGAAAGGACCCGTACGTTTTGGTAAATTGGAGAATGAATTTTTTTCGAATTTTGTTGTGAAGAAGGCATGTTTACTCGAGTAAAATGAGAATTACTAAAGCAATGTGAGTGTTGATTTACTCGAGTAAGTAAGATAGTTACTCGAGTAAACAAGGCCAGAATTCTGGAATTTTGAAATGTCTTACTCGAGTAAGTGTGGGGTTTATTCGAGTAAGCCACACTAGGCAAATGGTGTGGCAGTTAGTGGCATATAAAAATGAGCTTATCCGTTTTCTTCGACACTTTTCACTCTATGAACTCTCTCATAAATCCTCAGACATCTCTTTTTCGTTCTCTTTCTTTCTTGGATTAGTTTTTCACAAATTTGAGGTAAGATCTATACCCTAAGTATGGTTGTCATTCTTAGTTCATGTGGGAAGTTTCAAATCTGATGTTTGGGTTGATTGCATTCTTTTGTTGGCATAAATGAATCGATTCAGAGTCTGATAAATTGGTAGAATGGTTTTGGCTTGGTTATTTGATAGTTGTCTAAGTGTAAAATGGTGTAAAATTAGATTGAAGTGACTGAGATGTCAAGTTTGATCTGTTTGAATGTTTGATGGTGGTACTCGAGTAACATAGTTTGTTGCTCGAGTAATCGGGGTCGTGTTTTACTCGAGTAAGAAAGGTGATTACTCGAGTAATATAGGCCAGTGTTTACTCGAGTAAGTGGATTGTTACTTGAGTAATATGAGGGTCCATTTACTTAAGTACGTAGTATAATTACTCGAGTAAAATGAAGGCTTAGTTACTCGAGTAAGATAATTCATTACTCTAGTAAGCCTTATGTTTAAGGGACTTAAAGTGCAATTTTCATACTTTGGTTATACTTTGAGGATCGAGATATAATTTTACAGAAGTTGGATGACTAATTTGTAATTTTACATAGATTCGGGATTTTAAGTCAAGATTGATAGATCTTTGATTGGAATAAGTTTTGGGTATTGAGTGATCGTCAGCATTTGCATTGCATTCAATATTGCCATAGTACTAGTTTCACATTTTGATATCTCCTTGATATGTTTGTTTCAGCTCCTTGTCTTTTGAAATCTTATTATTTTGATATGCTGAGATATCACCTGTAATCTGATTAAGTAATGAATTGACTAATTAAAACCGGTTATATGATAAACTAGTTTTCCTGTATATTTTGAATTGTTATATATATCAGTTTTCTGATTTTATAACTCTGAGACGCCTGTTGTCTGATAAGAGTTTTATATATACATGTGGGATAACTATGAGGTATGTAGCCTTTGATATACCAATGCTTAAAATGACCTTAGTTACCAGGGTAATTTGGTGACCGTGTGTTCAATCTGATACACGTATTTTAGTGACATGCAGTCACTCATGTGTATGTACTTAGTACAAATCCTGTTATTTAGTGGTAATACCAATCATGTATTTAGTCCCATTATCTAGTATATTGTATACAAGATATATACTATTATTTGAAAGTATCACTTGATCGCATGTTGTTTGTTGTGATTGCAAACGTTTTGGAAATGTTTTAAAATATATTATTTATAGTAGAATGTATATAATATTGTATATATGAGCTTGTGATACTCTTGAACTGTTTTCAAAAGGTCTTTGTGATGCACGTATGAGGCAATTTAGAGTATCGTCCCTTACTGAGATTTATCTTACCCCCTCCCTTAATATTTTTCAGGAGTATTTTTGGCATCCAACGGCTGTTTAGTAACAGTCGCTCAGTGAGGCACTTCTTTTGGTTGTGAGTGCCCTTTTGATTGGGCTTTGTATATGTTTACAGTAGAGCGCCACATCGAACTACTGTTGGGTTTTTGGGTTTCATTTTGTATATTTATGCTATATATGCTACTAATTTACTTATACGTTTTGTTTATATTTGACATGTATATATTTATATATATTTATTTATATAAACTATGTTTTAACTGATTATTGAAAATGAATAAGTTTGGTAACATGTCTAGTCTTCTGAGGCTTGTGCAAGATGAGTCGTGCTCTCATAGACGGGTCACTTCGTACACCGGTCACTATCTGAATTTGGGTCATGACAACTCCCATTTCAATAGAAACAACAAATCCGAACCCTAAAAGCAAATTCGGCCAAAAATCCAAATGAACAAATCATGAACAAAAAAAAGGAAATAAAGAGATTAATGATGAATCTTACCTCAAGGAAGTAAAAGGAATGGAGGGAGAGATTGGGATGGATTGGAAGTGATTTGAGTGAGAAATGAGAGCGGAATGATGAAGGAAGGTTAGGGAATGGGTATTTATAAACCACGGACCGAAATGCAACGTTTCACTTGAAAATCACCTAGAATTTCTCTCTTACATGCGTTACACAAGGTCTTATGCACACATAAGCTGTACTACATGCGTAATATTCATATTACGTCTGTAGAGGGGTGTTTCAGCTTCCAAACCGATTCTGCTTCAGGTTTTACGTCCTTAGCTTCCCTTCCACACACGTAGGAGACTCCCTTGATGCGTTTCATGAGAATTTTCACACTTCAAACATATTTCTAACTTAGAAACACAAACCCCAACATTCCAGAAGCAAATTCAACACTGAAACACGACAGAATGACGTATGAACCACCTCTAAAATGAAATTTGGAAGAAAAAAATTTACATCATTAACTCATCAATATTTATACACCAAATTAAACACCTAGTCATCATCTCGAACATTTAAGAACCAATTTGAATATTGAACGGAAAGCTATAGGACTCTAATCGGAATGAGAAGGGTAATAAAGCCTTGCTCCCTCTGTCCTCTCACGCGTCATTTCTCTTCTATGTTGCTCTTTCTCGTTCTCTCCTCATATGTCTTCTTCGTTCCTCTTCTCTCTCTCTCTCACCCTCCCTTCCTTCTTCATCTCCATCTCCTTTCTCCTCAACGAACTTTTGACATCATACAAACAGAGAGAAAGATAGAACCACCACGACGATGAGGGCATATCTTTTCCAATGGCGGTCATGATTTGGTTCCCAGCGGTGATGGTGATGAATTTGTAACCGTACTTCTCACCATGAGAGAAAGAGATCTGGTGGAGATTCGATGATGTACCGTAGCCGTGATCGAAACGTGAGAGGGATGGTGGTTTCCAGGGTTTTTATGAGTGTGTTTCATGATTGAAATATTTGTTTTGGTTGTGGTGGGTTTATCGTTTTTGGCAGCGGTGGCGATGGAGGATGGTGATTCTGGTATATGAGTTTTTTGGTAATTTCAGGGATGGTGGAGGTGGTAGTGATGGTGATTGTGGTACACGGCGGTGGAGAGGCGACGCTTGTAAACAATTAGAGACTTGATTTGGATGTTAGATGATGACTATTTTGGAGTGAATTAAAGTTCTTGGTCTTGATTGTATTTGAAAGGAAAAAAAGGGTGAGTTTTGGTTTGGTTATACACTAGTTTGACCGATTTGGTTGAGTCCTAGTGAGTTGGCTTGGTTTATTTTTGTGAAATAGTTTTTCGTGGGTGGCCAAAAATATATTAATAGGTTTGGTTGTATTCTTTTTATGGACTGGTTTAATTGAATTTGTTTGTGAGGGCTGGTTCGGTTTTAGTTGGTTTAGTTTCTGTTGTTTCACTTCTTTTTTAAGCCACCAACCTTATTCCCTTCTCTCCCTCACTTTACTCCACATCTTCTTCCTCACTCTCACTCACTTAAAAATCTCTCTCTGTCTCTCTCTCTACTTCCATTCAATTTCTTTGTATTAAATCATGGTAAACTCTCTCATTATTCTCTCTTCTTCCTTCATTTTCATGGACAATCAATAAGTTTCGTTTGGGTTTCAATGGGTGACGAGTTTGGAGGATATGGTTTTGTTTGATGCTTTTTTTTATGAAATTGGTGATGATTTTTGATGGTGTAATCCCAATATGGCTATCCAAGAGGGGGGTGAATTGGATTTCTTGCCAAGTATAAATTTTTTTCAAACTTTATGCAATATTTTGACGAACGAAAATCAATAGCTTAATCCAACTAACAAAACCACATAAATTGAAATGAAAATAAGTAAGGGATAGAGAAAACAAATCCAAGATTTATAGTGGTTCGGTCCTCCTTGACCTACGTCCACTCCTCTAACCTTAACTAGAGAATTTCAATCCTTTATGTCTTCCTCAGTTGTAGGTGAAGGCAAACCGTTACAACCTCTTGCTTTTCAGACTCACAAGAAAACTTTTACGACCTCTTGTTTTTAACTGGATCAACAAGAAAACCAACAACCACTTGTTTTTCAAAGGCAACAAACAAGCAAACCTACACTACCCACAAGCTTTACAACTAAAGCTTGATTACAAAAGGTTTAACAGAACGATAATGACATTCTCACATTAACTCTCAAAGCAAATAGCAACACAAAAGCTTAGTTGAGGTGTAAGAACTTGAAAACACTTAGAGAGAGAAAGCCAAGAATAAAATTAGCAAAGCTTGAGCACACTCTTAATGTGTTCTCTCTCTGTCTCTGAAGTGCATACCTCTATTTATAGCTAGACTTCAAAATGTAGCCGTTGTGGGGCTCAAACGATCCGTTGTGAGAGAGTTGCAAATTGTTAATATTGCTGACCTTAGTCCTTACTATGCACATACTATAAGTAATGTGTACGTAGTGTCCATTTCTATCAAAGTATTACGTGTTGTGATCCCTCTTCTATGTGCATAATATTACGCCCAGTATCCACAACTTGATTTAATTAAAAAGCTGATATCTACTACGTGCGCAACAATTGTACTACGGCTGTAATACTTCAGTTCTGTGTCCATTGCACTGTCTTCTACGGGCATAGACAGACCTCCAAGATTGCATATTTGATTTTTCATGTGATTGTGTCATATGGTGTCAAGGAATATTCAAATTTAAAATTCCCGAGGAGCGTCTCAGATTTGTCTCACAGTCCTGCTCATCCAGTTCTACGTGCGTAACACAAGTTCTACGTGCGTAGAACATGATCTTTTGATGTAATCTGATATACCAGCAAATATTCTCTTTTTGAATGTCTGACACTTCATAACAAAATTTTTCGCCTACTGGAAACAGTCTTTCATACCCGTCTACGCACATAGTATCCCTTAATACGTGCATAGTAAAAAGCTTCTTCAGAATGTAGCTCTTTCCTTTTACGCGCATATTTCTTTCTAGTTTTCATTCAAGTCTTGTCTATGCGCATAGTATTCCATACTACTCGCATAATATGTCACTTGAATCATTTTCCTCTTTACTACATCGATTTTATCTTGTATAATGCGCACAATAGAGAATTGGATCATTCTGTCTTCTGATGTACAAGGTACTGCACACATAGAATCTGGTATTATGCGCATTGTAGCCATTCTAGAAGACTCCATAATTGCTTTATCTTTATCAAAGTACATAGCTTAAGTCTTTCAATTGTTTTGTTAAATCATCAGAACTTAGAGGGAATTTTCATGTAGACCAAACTTGGTTCAGCAATCTTCTCCTTTTTGATGATGACAAAAACAATGAAAGAGTTTTCACTCCCCCTCAATCAATGCACTTATTTTGTGACACTTAAAAAAATTACAAAATTTGCATAAGGATTGTTAATCCTTGTCCAAAAGTTAGCCTTCCACACATTAACTAGATCACCACAGTAATTAACAACAAACTCTACATATATTTCTCCCCTTTTTGTCACAATCAAAAAGGCAAAATGAAAAAGCAAATTGACAGTCAAGAGGCAATTGCATTTCATATCAAAAGATAGCAGTACACAACAAGAAAGCAATAACAATAAATATGATGCATATGATGATAAAATGTGTATCCTAGTCCAAGAAAATCACTAATGGTTTAGTGGAAGAACATGGAGGTGGAATCTTGCATATTTCTTCCATAGCTTCCACTGCACGATCTACTATGACTATAAACCATGCAAGCTTGTGATGTTATTCTGTGATAGATCTGAGAAGATAATGCAGAGAGAGTAGATCAAAGAGATCCTGATCATCATCTTCGTCATCACACATATCTGAAATCTTACTTGGAAGAGGAGTAGAGCATCAACCATGGCCTTGTACATAACGATTGCAGAGTTGAGATTCTTGATGATTTTGCTTATATTTCGTTGTTTGACAGCATCAACTGGAGGAGGCAGAGGTGTAGGCATAAAGAAAGACTGAGAAAATGATCTAGGAATAGATTCTGATTCAGATGAATCACTTGTGTCACTAGAATCGCTTAAATCACTCGACTCACTAGGAACATTCTTTCGAGCCGATGCTTTGTTCAAATATTTCTTGAGATTCGCTAGAAAATCTTTCCTCATTTTTTGAATCCTCTCAAAGTCACCATCACTCATTTTTGGTCTTGCCTTTGATTCTTTTATCAATTTCTGCTCAGAAGGTGGTTTAGCTGGAGTTTCAGTGGCCTTTGCTTTAGTATTTTGACCCTCAACCACTGAGCCTTTTGAGATAGGCTCTGTTTCAGAGGGAGACACTGTATTTTCTGGAGACACATGCTCTACTGGAGGTTCTTGACCAATAAGGTTCTAATTCTTCCACATTAGGCTGCTCATTCAAATTCATTTGAGGAGCATTGTCATCCGATGCAGTGGAAGGATATGTTGTATCACCATCTGAGGGATCATTTTCTTGAGATGGAAATTGTGGAGGAGTATTAGCAGTTGGAGGACTAGGAACTTGAAAAGGACTTGGTGGAGGCTGTTGTTGCAAGTTTTGAAACTCAGCTTTCAAGCTTTCCAAAAAATTGATAACCACCTCAAAATTTGTAGAGGTTTTAGTTTGGTAAGCTTGAAGTTGTTGCCTCACTGCTGTGAAATTTGACTCTATTTTAGCTTTGAACTAAATGAATTCTTGCTGTAATTGATCAAGCTTATTCCTCTTAACTATGCTTGGTCCAGCTTTTCCTTCAACTGTTCTTTCTTGCTCAACATTCATTGTAGGATCAACTTCTTCTTCCTCAATTTCTTCTTCTTCTTCTTCTTCTTCTTCTTCTTCTTCTTCTTCTTCTTCTTCTTCTTCTTCTTCTTCAATATCATCTGTAACACTACTTGGTTGAGATTGAACACCTTTTCTCCTTATGAACATCATGTCTCTTCTTTTAGGCATGTATTTTTGATCTTTGGATCAACCATGACATCACCTTCACGCAAATAAGGCTGATAAACATAGCCTCACTCCACAATTCTGAAAAGGTGCATGCTTCGAAGAGTGGAAGCTCTGATTTTCTTGCTTTCCTTCACTCTTTGAACTTCAAATCCTTCAAAGCTTACTCTGAAATGCTTGAAGATTTTGGTGAGGTGACTAGCATACGACATATGCTCTATTCTTTCCCTACTTAGATGATTAAAGGTAAGAGGATTGAAAATTTTCATCTTTTCAAGAAGCCAATCAACAACCACATATGAAAAATTAACTTCTCACTCATTCATCAACAAATATGTGTGAATTAGGTCTTGATTGGTGTAGGGAGACTATGTATGCTGTTTGGGTTACAAAATCATTGTGAAAGACAAGTGAACCATCTTCCAAAAGACTTTAAGATCATTTTGATCCAGCAATTTTGCTTCCACTATCACCACAACAACCTTTTCTAGCAAAATCCTTTTGATTTCACCAATGTCTACTATAACTTTATTCCCCTCTTCATCATAGAAGTCTATCATGCCTTTTTCTTTCTTAACAACACAACCCCTATGTGACAATCCAAACAATTGATGTAGAACATCTTCATCAATGAAAATCTCCTGACCATTAACCCGACTGGTCAATCCAATGTTTCCAAAGTTGAGAGTATCTATAGGGTCTCTATTTTCCCATTTTCTAGCATTTGCATAAAACTCACTAACCAATTTTGGATAAAAATCATCCCTAACCATACTGAATCTACGAATTCCAAACTTATTGAACTTTTCTGTCAAGTCCAATCCACATTCATGCAAAGAACATAAATAAAATACCTTAGAATCTAAAGTCCTTGCCCTACCGAGAGCTTTGAAGAGACGAACAGCTTGAAAATCAATGAATCGTGTTGAATCAAATTGATTTTCAACAGTGATACCTTGGTTCTTCTTGCTCTTCTTTGAAAGAGGTGAGACAGGGGTGCTCTATGGATATTTGGTAGAGCGAGGTCTCTTTCCACCTCTGGAGGATTCTCTTTGCTCAAGAGCATACTTTTTGGATGCCATGTTGGTGCGAACCTTCTTGATGTTCTTTGGTGCCATACCAAACTGGATATTACATTAAATTTAGGGTTTAGTTAGTGCGTAGAGTTGCAAATAGGAAAAATCTGAGAGAATTTGGGTGAGAAGTAAGAGATAGCAATTTGGGGTTTGATTGAGAGAAGTGTTTTTGAAAAGGTTAAATGGGAATGAAATGTTAGAAAGAAAGCAGGAGGTGAATTTAGATTTTGATATTTAATTGGGGTTTTAAAAGACTGAAGGATACTACGCTCGTAATATCACCTTCTACGCCCAAAGTACGAAATGCTCAGACTTTCAAATAGCTTATGTTTGAAAAGAGGCTAGGGTTCTACGTCCGTAGTATCCAGTAGTACGCACACAGAAAAATGCAAATGGCTTTTACGTTAACTCGACCCATATTAAACGCATAGAACCATTCTCCATATGGATACTATGTGCGTTGACGAACATATTACGCTGCCATCATCTTAGTACTATGTCCGTTCTATCATCTTCTACGTGTGTACTGAGAGGACCTCTGAAACACTGCTTTTGCTTCTCTGTACTGTGTGCGTAGAGATCAATACTACGCCCATATTACTGCCATATCTGATACTCAGAATATCTTGTCTTCTACTACGCGCATAATACTCTTTATTACGTGTATAAAATAGACCCAGAAAACTTCCAGTGATAATCCATTGCATACTACGTGCATAATATCATTTGCTATGCGCGTAGCTCAAACCCAAAAAATCTTCTGCTGAAATACCATGACAATCTATGCCCATAGTAAATCTTATGCGCGTAACATCTATGCAGAATCCAAAATTCAGAACCTTTGATCTTCCAACTTCAGTGATTTCATTTGCATATGGATCACCTTACTATTAATGTATGCATGAATGCTAATGAACATAAAATATTCACATATACCAATCAAAATTCATTCCAATCACACATGCCAATACGTCTACGAATTGAAACAAAAGTCTTTTCATCAAGGGGTTTTTTCAAAATATCAGCAAGTTGATCAGATGTTGAAATAAATTCAAGTTTAATATCTCCCTTCATAACATGATCTCTAATGAAATGATGTTTTATATCAATATGCTTTGTTCTAGAATGTTGAATTGGATTTTTGGAAATACTAATAGTACTAGTGTTATCACACTTAATTGGAATATTTGGAAACATGATTCCAATGTCCAAAAGTTGTTGCTTCATCCACAAAATTTGAGCTACACAACTACCAGCTAGTACATATTCAGATTCAACAGTGGATAATGCAACACAATTTTGTTTCTTTGAGAACCAAGACACTAGTGAATTTCCTAAGAATTGGCAAGTGCCTGAAGTGCTTTTCCTATCTAATTGATTTCCAGCATGATCAACATCTCTATAACCAACTAAATCAAAGCAATCATTTTTAAGATACCACAATCCAAAATTCTTGGTATTAATCAAATATCTAAAAATTCTTTTGACTGCACTCAAGTGAGATTCTTTTGGACAAGATTGAAAACATGCACAAAGACAAACACTGAACATAATATTAGGTCTACTGGCTGTAAGGTAAAGGAGAGATCCAATCATACCTCTAAAAGCTTTTCCTCTACTATTTTTTCTTGTTCATCTTTGGTTAACTTTGTAGTTGTACTCATTGGAGTTGGAGCAGATTTTGTATTTTCCATTCCAAACTTCTTAACCATATCTCCAATGTACTTGCTTTGGTTGATGAAGATGTTATCCATTGTTTCCTTAATTTGCAGTTCGAGAAAGTGACTAAGCTCTCCCATCATGCTCATTTGAAATTCTCTTTGCATTAACTCAGAAAACTCATTACACAAAGATGGGTTAGTAGCACCAAATATTATATCATCAACATAAATTTGAACTAACAATAAGTTATCATTTTTGTACTTAATAAACAAAGTATTGTCCACTTTACCTCTTGAGAAACCATAATCCAATAGAAATTGGTTTAATCTTTCATGCCATGCTCTAGGAGCTTACCTTAAACCATATAAAGCCTTCCTTAACTTGAGGACATGGTGTGGATGGTGAGGGTCTTCAAATCCAGGAGGTTGTTCCACATACACCTCTTCCTTGATGTGGTCGTTCAAGAAAGCACTCTTCACATCCATTTGGAACAACTTGAAATCCTTGTAACAAGTATAAGAACATAGCATTCTTATAGCCTCCAATCTTGCCACTGGTGCAAAAGATTCTTCAAATTCAATCCCTTCTTCTTGAAGATATCCTTGAGCTACAATTATGGATTTATTTGTGACAACTTCTCCTTCTTAATTTTCTTTGTTTCTAAACACCCATTTAGTTCCAATTACCATGACTCCATCCAGTCTTGGGACAAGTTCCCACACTTGATTCCTTTCAAATTGATTTAGCTCCGCTTGCATAGATTGAG
>CAODLS011414617.1:0-15551 GCA_948243855.1 Flueggea neowawraea | reverse complement strand
TCCATCTTCCTTCTCCATGTTGTGGTGATTGGAGTTAAGGTGGTGTTTGGTTGGGGTAGATTTTTGGGGTTAGATTAGAGGGAAGAGAGAGCAGAGAAGGAAGAAAAATGGGTTTCCATTGACTGAAACTGGTGTGGTGTTTCAGTTTTGACCGCCTGATCTGTACTACTGGATTCTTTTTTCATCAATTATTTAATTATGATGATTTTGTTGTCTTGATTTTCCTGGATTTTCTCTCTTGCGATTTTCCTGCCAAAACGGCGCCGTAAGATTAAGCGGGTTAATTAACTAACCAACCATGTTGATTAGTCGCTGTCCCAAGGATTAGCAAGTGAAGGGTTTGTCTTGACAAAGTGATTAGTTGAAATCCCTCTGATTAATGTATGTAAATTAATTATAATCAGGACAATTTGATACTGCCGTCCTTTTCAAAGGTGGGGCTGGGTTGTTATTAAGGTCACATTTCTTTTATCCTTCGTTGGGGTTCAGGCTGTGATTTTTAGGCCCAGAATTTGGAAATGACAAACATGGGCTACTCTTAGCTTTAATTTAGGCCAGACATGGGTCATGTTGGTCCATGCCATTCATTATTCTTAGAAGAAATTACACACCATAAGCTCTATTCATTTAAAATTTGGACTACTTAAGCAAACATCTTAATTTTAAGAATATGACGATCGGATTTATAATCACACATCTACAACGATTTTGGAAAACATATATCACAATTTAGAGTTACCTACGCCTCAACCTCCTCACTATATCCTTCTCTCTCCTTCTGTGTGTTTTGTAGTTGTGCCTTCTCGAGTTTATTTGTCTATGATGTTTGTGATCTTGAGATTTACTTATCTTAAAATGTTTTGTGCAATGGTATATTCAAGAGTTTGAGACAATTAAGAATTGGAAAAAAGAGAAAAGAGGAAAATGAGGGAAAAATAATTAGCGACAACTACACGATTAGAAAAGAAAATGAAGAAGAAATATAAACTATCGACAAGACAATGAGGAAAAAATAATCGGTGGCTATGAAGGGTGAAAAAAATGAGAGTTACTCGTATATCAAATTCAGTTCACCTCGGATTTTTTTCGGTTTTGAAAAATAAAAATCGAACCGAAAACCGATTTTTTTACTAGTATGAAAACTGAACCGAACTGCAAAAAAACTTCGGTTTAGTTTGGTTATTCGGTCAAAACCGATGAGTGCACACCCTTATTGTTCTCTGCAAAATCACATCGCTAGCCCCTTAAGTTTGGAGGAAATTACATAAAAGTCCCCAATTGTTAACAATTTCAACAAAAGTCCCTAAAAATACTATCAGTCCTGAAATTCGATGGTAAGTCTAGAAATTTTATGTTATACATAGCAATATATGTACACCAATTCTCTTTTACGTAAACCTTATAATAAATCAAAAAAATTATATTTAGTGAAAAATCATTAATTTTTCCTCTTTTTTAAAAATAAATATTAATTTTAGGCTTGTCCACGTTTGTACACATTCTATCCATACTATGTACACAATCGTACACCGGTTGTACACGCTTTGCTAACAATTCAGCAATTTTTCCTGATTTTTTCGTGAAAAATGGAAGTCAATTTCTCAAGATTTTTCCCAATTTTTCACGAAAAGTCAAAATGTTACATTCTAGTTATGTTTTTTTTTTAAAACGGCATTGTAGAAAGTATTAAAACTTGAGGTGGCATTTGTGTTATTATTTTTTATATAAAAATGTAAATACCCTGTGTGCCTAAAATTAGTTTGGCTTCATTTCAAAAGGCTAGGATTCAATAAAATCACTTATCGATTTTGGCAGATATTTTTTTTTTAAAAAAAAAGCAATCCGTTTATGACTCAGTCAGGCTAACATAACTCTTAATATATTTATTTGCCAATTCAGTTGGACTACTGGTAAATGATGATTATAGTTCATTGGTCTTATTGTGAAGAATAACAATACTTAGGCAACAAAAAATGATCTTAATGCGTAGACTTTAGAAAGGGGTCATATCAGCATGATCTAATGCAGCACTCTTGTCCTGGACCGTTGATATAAAAAGAAAGAAAGATGGATTCTAGTTGGGTTGGCGTCTAACTTTCCCCAACCTAAAGATCTACTAAAGTTCTTTGAACTTGGAAAACATAATGGCTCGTTTTCAGAAAGCACTATAATAGAATCTTGTATAAAGTTGATTCTTTCCATTTATTCACTGCTAAAAGAAGGCAATATATAAGAATTAAGTACGGACACCTCATTAGGTGATTGAGAATCAGTGCTCTTAGATTTGTCCAGGATATTCATCCACGGTTGTCAAAAAGTTGACACTGAAAAACCCTCATCAACCTGAAATTAATTTCCAGAAAACTCCAAATTAGAAAAAAAAAAGTTGAATATTTGACCAAAATTCTGGAACAAACCATGAGGACAACAACGACTACAAGGGACCCTGTTGGGTCCATTCTGCAACCAGAGGCCAGGCATTATTGAAGAGGGTATCAATCTGCATTTAGATCCTCCATGTTCACAGTGGTCCTGGAGGTGGATGATACTATATATCATGGCGACATTCAATGATGAAGAAAATAGACGTTAAGCAACAAAATTAGCTTGGAATTGTAGTGGTGGTTGATAAAGAATGGTGATTGTGACGGAGATTGATCTTTTTGGAAGTCATTAATCCTTCACCATAAACCCCACAAAACTATTCGATTCTTGATAATGATCAACTTGAGTTGCCTCCTTTCGTTGATCATTTTTTCTCTCCTATGACAGAACATCGAATTTTCTTGAATTTGCAAATGCAGCTATGGCCAATAAATCAAGAAACAAGAAAATGACCATTTGTGAGAAATCCTTGAAGCTGGTTGTTAGCATTGGTAAATTCACTTCTCTGTCTCTTGCAAGTGTGAGTTTAAGATCAGTATCAGCACCACCGCGTAGACTGCCGTCAGCCGCCGAATCCAGCAGCATTCCGGTGTTGGTAGTACCTGATGATGATCATGTGCTGTCACCATTGCCTTCAAGAGATGAATCGTCACAGGGTCAAGAAAGTCATGTTCTTAATGATATTGACGCAAAAGCCACTGCTTATATAAGAAAGATCAAAGAGAAAAATCGAAAAGATTTGCGCCCTGCATCAAAACGAGTTCAGATTATATTGCCTTCACCACCTTCCTTCTCAGTAAACAACATCTAGCATTGTGTTTTTAAATTATTTCAATGGAGGCAGAAAGCAAGGGTGAACTAAGAAGTTGTATTCTATACTAGTTAAAACAAAATATGTGTTGCAACATCATTTCACTTCTTTTATATGTTATTTTCTTTGCTTCTTTTGTCAACAACTGACAAATAGAAGAATTGACAGAAATGACTAACCCTGTTTCTAGTGAGATGCCGTTAATGGGTACAAAACAAGAAGAAAATTAAAAAAAAAGGGTCAGTTTGGAATTAAGAATCGAAGCTGCTGCAATTCTGTTCAGCTGTACGTTGACTTCTTGGTGAATTGTTCTGTAAACATAAATTTGCTGTTGCCTAACAGTCTACCGCAGCCTTTGAAGTTTTGGAGAAGAATACCATGTTGTTGATTGTTTAAGATGTATTTTTGCATGTGACATTTAGGTTTGTCTTTTTTTTTTGTGGCAGCAAACGAGAAGACGCAAAAGCTTATGACATTCTTAAATGTGTACTCTCTAATTTCATTCTAACCATAATATCCTTTTTAGGTTTCGCTGCTAAAAACAATTTCCATTTTAGGCTTCATTTTCTGATTCTGAGTAGAAAAAGGAAAAAAGAGGCCACTGATTAGATTGTTGTAATTAAAGCTATCATCATGCGGAAGCCAAAACCAAGTGGATCTTGGACTGACAAAGCAACTGGCATTCAGAATTGGGCTGTAACCTGTAGACTGCTATTTTGATCAGCCATAAACAAAACAAGGCCAGACAGTTTGGTTTCCCACGTTCCCAGATTTGGGTAACCTGATCAGTACTGTAGAAAAGAGAAAAAGCATTATCAAACAGGTGGTGCTAAACTTTATTTTAAAGTAATGAAAAGAACAAAATAAAAAAATAAATCAAAACCTGCATCCTCCTATTAGAGGAAAAAAAATGAGGAAAAAAAGCGGATTTTGGGCTAATTTAAATAGTTGTGCGAGCGCAACAATATTAGACTTTTTTAATAGCAAGAGAGAATTAAAAAAAAGGAAATAAATAAGAAGAAAGACAGAATATTCAGGTCCAGATATTTATCCTGGTTAAAGTCCCAAAACAACAGCAGACCCAAGTGAACGGAGGAGAAGTGAGTGGTTCTCCATCATTCCACCGTACAGCGAGAAGAACCAGACAAAATAAGCAGGGAATCCATCCATCCCCCACAACCAAAAACGACCTCCCATCATCTATTCTTTTTTTTTTCCTTTTAATTTCCCTCTAACCTGTACAAGGAATCACCTAATAGTAATTAATTCATCTAAAATCACCTAATTCTGCTAAGTAATCCAATTCTGATTTCCTAATCCCCGCTTTCCGCTCCCCAAATAAACCTTTACATTAGTTTCATCACATTCATGATCATGTCAATGTATATATTCTTCAAGCAACACTGATAATGCTATCCCCACTAGACATGGCCTGAAAAGCTGATGAGTGGGTCGCCGACGGTGACTGCTCATCGGAGTTAGATGTCGTAGAAGTTGGAGACAGCTTAAGTGATAAAGCTGGTAACGAGTCTTTTGGGATTGTTTGATTCAAGTTGAGATCAGCCATACGTGAAGATGGTGGAACCGGAAGAATTGGTATTGGACGAATTAACTTGGTGGTTGTCCTCGGTCCTAACGTCAACTTCTCCGTGGAATTCTCTCCGGTTGCCGGTCGCACTGGAGGACCGAGTGATACAGGAAACGTTGACATGGGAAACCCTCCAAGCTTTACGGTTTCTTCGTGAACTTGGTCTTCTTCTATTGGTGAAACCGTGAACTGCAAATTGTTAATTATGTGTTCAAAATTATTCACATATATATATATATATATAATTCCAGGACCTGATGGATTGTTCAGAACTTACAGTATCGGTGGTGATATCAAAGAGGCTGGATCTGCGGCGGCGGCGATTTTGGCTGTTGCGACGGAGGAAGTACTTTTGAGCATGACTGGCCACTTGGGTTGGAGTTCGAGTCTTGACAAAGTTTCGTGAAATTCCTCTCCAATCTCCTTTGCCTACTTTCTGCAATCCCAGCAAGAAAAGCCTATGCTCTTCCTCTGTCCATGAAACTCCTACACAAACGAAAACAATAACACAAACCTATATAAATTTCTCCACACACCCAAAAAATGAAGAACATGTATATAAAATGAAAATTCCCGTATCGATGAAATTACCTCTTTTACGCTCCCGGCTTCTACTACCAGACGCGTTAACGACGTCGTCGGATTCATAACCGGCTGCAACAGCAGAGTTGGGTTCTTGAGGCTGATCATACTGAGAGAGGTTAATCATACTAACGCTCTTTCGAAACGAAGCACCTTCATCGGCACAGACTCGTACACCAAACAGCATGAATCCGTTTTCACAAGCGGCGCCGCCACCAGCAGCGGCAGTAGTCCCCCCCGCACGTGCGAGAGTTGTGGCTGTTGGTTCCACACTGAGAGCAGCTGCGGGACATATCCTCAATGTTTTCTTTTTCTTTTTTGATTCAGAAAAGTTATGAGTTCATGCAAGAAGAAGTAGAGGAAGAAAAAGAAGGGAGAGGTTGAGAATGGTTTTATAATAGGGAGAGAAAAGGCTGTTTTGGTTGATACAGTTGCTAAGAGTGAACTTAGGGTTGGTTTGTGTTTAAGCAAATCTAAACTAGCCTACACTTTTATCTCAAATCTCAATGACAGCAAGGCTTATAGCCTTTCGCCGTGGGGCTTCTTCGCCGTCTCATTGGATGGCAAGCATTTCTGATCGTGAATCATGCACCGTTGAATCTGTTGACTTTCTGTCCAACGTTCTTTTTCAGTTTCTTTAGGTACAAACAATTTATCAAAATATTTCTGTTTTAGTAAAACACGTTCTTTTAAAAGGCATTTCGGTAATTTACGGCTAGCAAAGGGGCTACCCCTGCACGTATTTTTCCATTTTTTTCCTCATAAGACATGTTCTTAAGAATTTTTAATCATTTGTGTACCTAAATCAATCTTAACCATTTTTCAATTAGTATTTTATTTTCAGAGATTATAATTTAAGATGAGTTTATTGTATCGTTGATGTTGAGAGTTATATAATTAGTGTAAAATGTATGCACGCTAATGGAAACTAACGTGGAGAAAGTGGAGAAATTAATTGATTAATTAATTATAATTATTGACAAACAAATTAAAAATTCGTTTGACGTAAATAACATATAATATATTTTAAATAATATATAATATATTATATATAATTAATTTTATTAAAAAATATATTATATTTTTATATTTTTATTATTTATTTTATTAATAATTAAAAAATATTATATGTTGTTATCAAATGAGCCTTAAAAGAAGAGAAGGGGATGGTGGAGATGGAAAGTGAGGCTGGGCCGTGAAGAAGGCATATTCGAAAGCTGCTTGCTGCATTGGATTGTATTGTATGGACATGGTGTGTTTGGTCTTAATTGAATGGAAGGGCTAATAAGCCAATTAGGGGGTGGTGGGGCCGTGGGGGTGGTTGCGGATGATAAGGAAGATGGGACCCACACTATCTCCTCAAACTTCCTTCTTTTCCTTAGTTCTCTTTGCCTCAACCTTTCTTTGTGGCTCAACTGCTGGATGCCTTTAGTTTTCATGGCCCACTTCTTTTTCTTTCTCTAACTTAAGCCATTAAATAAAGTGGCTTTTATACTTTGCAATATTTGTGTTTGACCAACAATTTTTAGATATTATAAATAGATTTTGTGATTTTTATTTATATGGTGTATTTTTTAAATTTATGGTGTTAATTTTAAATATTTTGTTAATATAGTGTTTATATATTATTGATATTTATATGTTAGTATGTTGTTAATTTGTTATTAATATTTTTTTATATTTTACAAATAAAAAATATTTGTTTATATGTTGTTAATATCTTTTATTTATATATTATTTTTTACATGTTGTTTAAAATAAAAATCATGAATTTATAACATTAATTTAGTGGGCACATTTAAATTTTAGAAAGTAGGTCACGTAAAATTGTAATTTGTAATGTTGGACTCTATTTATCTGAAAAATGCCCCTTAAACAAACATGGCATTGCTTGTTGAAATCTATTAATTTAAAATCTACTTTTATTAATCCACAAATTGTATTTAGTAGTTAATAAATTGTAACTATGTAAACTACTTGTCAAAAGGTTAGTAAGACTTATTAAAAAGAAAGAAATCGAAAACGTTTGTTGAAAGAGAGAAACTGTTAATACTCTAATTATCGAAGTGATCGCCTTCTTTTATATAAAGAAAATCAACTTTTATTTGATTTACTTAGGGTTTGGTTGGTTGAGGAGAGGGGATGCAACTTTTTGAAAAGTTGAGAATTTTATTTGTTTTGTTGAATAAAAGAAGTTGAACTTCTTGGGAAGTCTACCATTTGACTTTCCCTTGATCTTAGAAAATAACTTTCTCGAGGAGGTTATGAAGTCTAACTTTCTAACTTATTATAACAAATATTTTACTAAAATACCCTAAAAACCTAAATGTTTGGAATTTTGTTTTTATTAGTCAAGTTTAGAAGGAAAAAAACCTAATGTTTAGATTTCTTAAAATTCAAAGTTTAGAATTTTGTTTTTATATCCTATTGAATTAGATTTATCTTTAATAGAACTACTTATTTTTTTCAATAATTTATTTGAAAATTTATGATGGTGAGATGTTTTAAGTTTTTATTCAGTATATTATTTATTATTATTATTATAGAATTTGATAACAAAGATATTATAGACATTTGTATCAAACTTTCTAGGAAGTGTGAAAACTAACCAAACACAAAATATCAAACTTCCCAAAAAAATATTTTTTCAGTTAAACACAATTGATATACACTTTTTAAAAAGTAATTTTTCAGATAGTAACTCCCCCATAATTTTTTTCAAAAAATTGAACTAAACAAGCCTTTAAAACAATTCACTATAAAAACAAAGAGACGTATACTTTTTTCTCCAACAAAGTGATTTATATTCGAATATCAGTATATAACAAATATGTATATATGGTTAACGTATAAAAAAATATTGGCGAAAAAAATTTTATTCATAAAATTAATATAATCGCCTATATGCTTTGAGTTAGTCATTCTCCTGCTTAAAAGGTTTGAGGTTTAATTTTGTCGTTGAGAATAGCGACTTTAGCTGATATACAAACTTCACGTTAAAACGCAATATTCTCTTTCAGAAGGTTACCCTAATCTAGCTTCCTCCATTTTCTTTTAAAAAAAATAACAGAAACCAATGGTATATAATTAGACCTCTTAAATAATGGAATAATTAGGCCTCTTAAATAATGGAAAAATGGTATTGGGAAGTGATATAATGAGGTGACAAGCACTTGGAGTTGTGTCTAGAATAGGGAAAATTTTTTGTTATAAAAGTCATACACTAAACTAACAAGAATAGAGAATTTTTATCTAGACTTACTCTGACTACATTTTTTGATGATAATTCTCTTTTTTTATTAATAAAAATTCTCTCTTTTTATTAATTTAGTATATAATAAAAGTTATAAATCAAGGGTAGTCAAAAATTTTCCCTTTAATAGATAATAGATTTTTGCAAGAAAGCACGTGTTCCTCACTACAACTTTAGCGTTCTCAACTTTTCTTTTCATTGTCCATTTCTGATTGAATTTTCCTAAGGTCTGCGTTGTGTTGTATCCGCACCTTGTTTTTGTTTGTTGTGTCCTTCTTGTCTTGTCAATTTCCTTCTCTCTCTCTGAGTCGATGCCTTCGTTTTTAGGTCACTTTGGTACACTCAAAATTGTGGCGGCTGATGCTTCCATTTATTGATTTCTTCTCTCTAATTATATGCTTTCTCTTTTCCATAATAATACTTTCACCATCACCATATTGGCAAAATCATCATCGGTTTCTCTTTTTCTCTTCTCAATCCTATGTACTTGTTTTCGTATCAGAGCTCTCTATGATAATAGTACAGGTCATTCACGTTACATCAGCAAAAAGACAAGTGAAAAAAAGCTCAAAAAGAAAGTATATATTATATAAATTTTCAACAATGCTTCATTCTCTTGGGAAACATCTGATATAAAGCAAAAATAAATCAAAAGAGTTCGCGTATGATAACCAATTGATGCAAGCAAACGAAGTCGAACAATCCTCCACATACATAAATGGAAATAACCTTAGATTGCTATTTACATATTATTGTTATGGTTCATTAACCTATCTCAAAAAACCATCACATTCTCTTATACCAAATCCAAAATGTAAAGTTGGAAACTCATCCCTCATGTATCCAGGACTGAATTTTGTCACATTCTTCCTCATTGAATCTAACCATACCTTGTTAGAGACTCACCTCTCAATTCATCTCATGTGGATTTCGTTACATTCTCTTTTTGTGAATCCAATGATGTCCTTATCATTGAGTCGGGTTATCTTATTTGTTAATGCTAACGTATTCTTCATCATTTAAGAAGTCAACCTATTAGAGTCACGACTCGCATCTATTCAAAAAATCAACCTGTTAAGAATTGACTTTTTTTTATATAAATCATTGGCCAATTTTATTATAGATACTACCTCATACTGAATTCAAGAAAAAAAATTATTGGAAAACATATTCCTTTGAAACAAGCAAGCATTTGTATCGGTTGCACTTTTTATGTATGATTCTGACTTTCCTTTTTCAATTTGGTCGTTAAAAATGACATAACGATTGACAGTCAAGAAAAATTGAAGACCTATGCGACGGTGCGGTATTACTACTGTTGCAATGATGACCGACCAGTCGTTACTCAGCTACATTTCATCTTCGTGAAACGACAAAGCAGCCGTTCCTGGAAAAGAAACGGTATTAACGACTTGCAGTTGGTTATCGCATTAACAACTTTACCGAAAAGCCAACTTGTTTGCCGTACCATTCTTCTCTTATCAACTATCAAGTGATCTACTACTGATAACAGAAACAAACAGTCTCAATTACCAATGGAGGCAGCGACGATCCTCCACAACGCCATTCCGTGGACTCCGACGCGGCAAACTACGGCCGCTCTCACTCGCCGAATCCATAATCCCTGTCGCTTCTTTATCAGAGCCTCTTCAACTTCGCAGGTACTTAGCACAACACCAACCACCTATGTTTTTACTTTAATCGCGACGCACTAATTTTATGTCTTGAAAAGGGACGTTATTGAGGGCCGAAGACAAAGAGAAGGTGGGTGGCTGATTGGGTGTCGGAAAACGACGACGCCGTTCGAAGCTTGCCTATATATGTCGGAGGAGCTTCCATTTTGTCTGTGCTTATCAATCGTGCCGTTTCCGGTATTCCTCCGGTTGCCGATGCTAGCAGGTTAGTCTTTTAATTGCACTCAATTGGACTGAAATGCGATGAATAATGGACTGGTTTCTGTTTGAGTAATTTTGTTGTGGTCGTGAAATTGTAGTTCACAATCAAGAGCTGATTTGTTGACACTTGGATTGGCCGTTACTAGTATATTAACTGGTCTTGTATGGCTCACGATTCGCCCAAAAACAATCTCTCCAGTAAGGAATTTATAAAGCTTCGTGCCAGATTGATTTTGATTGTTTCCGAATATGGGTTCTTGATGTAATTTTTTTTAACGTTCTTATAGGTGGATCCTCAAGGTGTTGAATGCCGGATGATATCTTCCAACCTCTTCGACTCTGTTGTCTCGGAGTTATTATGGTATTAGATGTCGCTCATTTTCTTTTTTAAATCGTAATTTCTTCATTGTCAATAATTTCCTTTTCTTGATGTAAAAGAGGAAGACATGAAACATAAATTTTGTAATTAATTTGTGCTGCGTTGTTGCCTTCTATTACTCAAGAGGTACTCAAATCTGTGATCAAATTTGAAATAGGAGAAGTAATGAAGGAGATATCAGATATAATAGTTTGTTTGCGTGGTGATAGAATGCGAGAAAATAAGAGAAAACGAAACTTAAAAGCTCCAATGCCATTTTAAAATGAAAGGGCAAAAATATTTTTGAATGATTTCTCCAATAATATCTAAAACAACTACTGATAGTCTAATTAACTTGAATTAAATTACAGAATTCATATTTTCTAACAGTAAGTTGGTTGTTAAGTGTTAACTATCACTTTGGCCGTCGTTGTTAGGGCCCTGTTGTAGATCTCTAGTTGTTGTTTATGATTGCAATTGTATCCTCCAAATTGGTGTGGCAGCTGAATCTCAAGATAGTGGAACTGCTGTGGCTCTGGATGCTCCAAAGTTGATGCGAGGATCACTTTGTCAAGCTGTCACCAAATCAAAAGCTCCTAATTCTTCAACCACTTTTTCTTTGTCATTTTTCCATGTCAAGATCTTGTGTATTAAATTGCAGAGAAAGTAATTTGATGAATGATTAACTACTTTCATGTGCAGAGAGATATTTGACCAACCTATCTCTTTATCCTGCAAGATCTGAGTTGCCATTTTTTCCTTCAAACAAACAGGTGATCGTCTTTTTTCGGTTATATTATGTCCAATATGCCTAACTCGTCATCCTTGGCCTCGTCAGTTATGTCTGTTGTATTCTAGATTGTAGAAGAGTTCTTCTATTGATTCACTAATGCAAGCATATTTTCGACTTGCTGAAACAATATTACATTTTCTAGGCAGTTATTTTGCAGCCACTTGGTGACAAAGGAGTTGCCATTATAGGTGGTGACACCATCAGGGGTTTCTCAACTTCGGACCAGGTGATTCTTTTATATTGTGTGTCATACTTTAATTTCTAAGTTAGCTTTAAGCACTAATTTGCCTATGTGTCTTTTATCTTCTTGTACTAGTATTGAGTTTTAAGTTTTCTCTTGGTGCCAATTGTATCGTATATTGCAGTCATGGATTACATTTCTTGGAGAGAAATTGGACGAAACACTGAGCAAAACATGCGACCAATATCCCATCAAAAGTGTGAATTAGAATTGGAAGCAAGTTTGGAGTTTTTTTGAAGTCTACTGTGGATAAAATCTGCATATTCTTTTAATCAAGGTAAGTTTTTCTTCTATTGCCAGTGCATTTCACCTTATTTTACTAACAAGGCTCAAATTTCAACTTTTGTATACTGATCCTGGTTTCACAAATTCGCCCAGTTTCCCGACATCAAAAAAATTCTCCCAGTTTCTCTGCTGTTACATGTGAGGAATGAAAGCAGAGTGCCTGTGCTTTATGTTGCTGAAAGGAAGTCACATTGTTTTTTCTACTTTTCTGTTGACAGATAATAATTCAGAGCTAGCTTCACAATATGGCAGAAGAGGCCACTGCGTCGCAGGAAAAAAAAAAAAGGATGCTGTATCAGCAACTGATTCAAATTTTGCAGCAAGAGCTGTCCGAGAAAAATTTGGGAAACCTCTATTGGTAATCTCTTCAATAGCTGGACTAAACAGAATGTTTTAACTGATTATTGGGATCAAGTTGAAAAATCGTTGTGCTGATTGATTGGCGATCAGGAAAATCTAGAACCAAACAATGCCCTCTGCTCTGAATGTATTGCGATATGGTTCCTCCCCACAAGGGACATGCCGGCCTCTCCTTAGGCTGATAGGCATGTGGCCTATTATGCCATTATTCATGTAATCATAGAACAACCTAGTCATATGACAATTATATTATCAGGAATGGAAAAACGCATAACTATTTGATTATTGTGTTCCCTATTTGTGAACAATAGACAGAGCAGCAGGTTGTTCAGGTAATTCATTTTTTTCCTGATATATGTGTCTTATCAGATCTGACTTCTAGAAGGATATTGAGAACTATGAAAAAGTAGAATTGCTTATATGTACTGCAGAAGGTTTTCTTTGGGAGACCTGTTGTTTGCGTCTTTGTGGAGATCCCATGACAATCCTGGCGCTTATATCTTCCAAAGTGGATCTGTTCAACAGAACGATCAGAGGATCTTCTATCCTATTTTGCTCGGAAAAAGTGACAAAAATAATCATCTTTAGATTTGCTCTTTTTCCCACTAAATTTTCCATTTCTGTTAGTTAGATAACAGAATTAACCGTAACCAATTACGAACAACAGGTGTATCATCATCCATCTTGTATGCATCTGATGTGCAATTAGAAGATTTCCTGTCATATCCCTCAACAATCAAGTCAATTTTTTGGGGGCTTCTTTTTTTTTTTTTGCCAAAAAAAGGAGTTGGGGCGACCAATAGGTAGCGTACCCCTGCTGGACGTGACCATAGAGGCGAATAAACATCTCCGCTATGGAATGTTCTCGAGAGTCATAACTGAGACCGGCAGCGAACTTGGGTCATGCACTAATATAGTCACCTTAACACCTCATCGAAGACGATCAGTAGAGGTTTGATCGACTCAACATTGTGAGAGTGAGCCCAAACGAATTCGAACTCATAATCTCACGCTGAGGACAACATACCCTCACCACTTAGCTACCCCTCAAGGGATGCAGGCTTGTTTGAGAGAGTAGCATATTTGGTATTTAGCATGTAATATACAATAGTTTTTGCATGTGGTGAATAGTAAAAATTGAAGATGATATTATCTTTTTTGTTTTATATATATATGTGGTAAAATTTCATTTTTATCCTTCATTTAGTCCAATAATATATTTTAAAAAAACTAATAAGAGTAAAATTATAAATTTAACCTATTAATATATTTGGCTTAATACATAATTTACCCCCCAAATTTTTACGTTTTCTTCTTCTGTTACTCTAAACTTTTTGAGTGTTCAATTTACCTCTGAACTTGTCAAAATTCTCTCAACTAAGGGTTTTTCCAATGTGTTTGAATCCCAAAATCCTCCAGCTTATCTTCAAGTTATCGCTATTAACTGTAGAAGGTTAAAAAAAATAAAAACAAGCCCCGTAATAAACCAGTGATGAATTAAGAAAAGTTAATAAATTGATCAGTTTAATCAAGTTTATGGGATAATTGAGACAGATTAAGTAAGATCGGGGGTAATTGAGATAATTTAAGCAAATTTAGGGTGATAGTAGAAGAAATCGTGTAAGTTTGGGGGGTAAATTATGTATTAATCCAATATATTTAAATTGATGTAGTTTAGAAAAAAATACTATATACTACTTACTCATTAGCACCAAACAAACATGTTTAGTATTTTACATACTAAATACTTCAAAGATGCTAAATACAAGATTTGTCAAACAAGTCCTGTAACATTTAAGTACCAAATAATTAACACTTGTCAAGATTCAATAAAGTTTGCAAAAAAAAAAAGGTTTCATGAAACAGAGAAACAGGAGGAGATGCAAGAGAATTTAGGCCAGGGTTGTCAAGTACGGAAATTGAAAATAAAAAGGAAAGAGTCATTTTCATTTTATATTCTTTTGCAGCTTTACAACTGTGTAAGATGTGTTACAATTAAAAATGTAAAACAAAAATGAAAAGGATACAAAAAAATTCAAAATATATAATAAAAAGAATAAATTGCTGCTTGTGAGCTAATTTCTGTTTTACATGGCTGCCAAGCTGTAAATGTGTTGATAAGTCATAGAAGAGACCTTTCCCAGGGAAGGCACCCAGTCGCAGTATCAGCAAAATTGGCCAACACAAAGTCCTTGAGTCCTGTATCCCAAACCTCACAGAACCTTAGCCTCCAATCAGAAGGTTCAACAGCTTGTGTTCCAAGACCAGGTGCCCTATCTTTTGACCCCTTATTTTGGTCTTCCTGCCAATTCACTACATATGTAGAAACCCTTCTGAAGAATTTGGCCCTGAAAATGTCCCACGCCTGGTACTTGTAATGGTTCACCACCACAGTGTTTTCAGGCATATTCAAGTACTTGTATCCCTCTCTCAACCTGAAATGATGCACAGCATTGAGCAGAGTCACATCAAGCAATTCTGGGCGGACGATAGATTTGTGGCGTTCTGGGGCCTGAAGCCGGCAAGTATACCCTGCAGTAACACCCTGCATTGGGGCTGAGGTCAACCCCGAAGGACCGAAACTATGACAAAGAGTTCTAATCTCTGCATATGTTGAAGAATCTGTGTAATTAGCGACCAGAGCTCGAAGTGAATTTTGGCCTGGAACATCTTGTCCCCTGTGACGAGGGAAGTGAAAGAATTCATCAACATCGAAGAATCCTACCCACTTGCATTCACGCCTTGCCCTCAATGCGCAATGCGAAAAGCCTGCCTCTTGCGCCTTAATCCAAGGCCAAACATGCCTTGAAACATTATAATTCTGCAAATTAAGCTCGTCAATAACATCTTGAAGCCCGTCATCACTATTGTTATCATAGATAAACCAACGCTCAACTCCAAGCCAAGCATGGTACATAATCCATTCCCTCATAAATGCACCTTGGTTCCACAACATTGTACAGGCACAAAGCTCGTATTTTTCTTTATTCAACCTCGGCT
>CAODLS011414608.1:0-15346 GCA_948243855.1 Flueggea neowawraea | reverse complement strand
TAAAATCAACCTAAAAATAACTCTACAAAAATTTTAAAAAAATTTAAAATCAAACTAATATCAACTCTATATAAACTTGACATAAATTTTTTTAGAATCAACCTTAAATCAACTTTACAAATTTTTTTAGTCCTTGTTTATATAAACTTTATTAATTTTATATAAATTTTATTAATTTCATATAAACTTCATATAAATTTAATATAAACTTAATATAAATTTTTTCAAAATTTGTAAACAAATCTTAAATCTTAAAGAATTTAATAAACTTAATATAAACTCAGTATAAACTTTTAAAACACTTAAAAAACTCTTTTTAACAAACCTCAAAGACACTTTGAAAACTTAATAAAAATATTATATAAACTTTACATAAACTTCATATAAACTTTACATAAACTTCATATAAAATTTTTCAACACAACCTTTTTTAGTAACCTAATCAACCTTTATATTAACTTAATGTAAACCATTTTGAAAAACATCCAACCATATCTTAAATAAATTTTTGTAACCTTTAAATAAATATTTCTGAAAATTTGTCAAAAGAAATTATTATAATTTAAAAATAATTTTATTAAAACAGAAAAAAATAAAAAGAAGAACATCGGCTAAGGTTTCAAAGAACCCTAGTCGCTGCTCTGGCGGCCAGATCTGGCCACCATCCTAAGCTACCAGATTTGGCCGCTGCCAAGGTTGACGAAGGTCGAGAATGATAAAGAAGCGAAGAAACAAGTTTGACAAGCCCAAAAATGTGTAGAATTGAGGCTAACAAATGGCTGATTAGTGACAAAAAAGGCCAATCAGAGGGGGAGAAGGTATATCAGTGGCAGATATGGGAGATCGGAGGCGGAGAAGGGAGATTCGACTATCAGAAGGCAGATCCGACGGTAGGGTGAATGAGAGAGAAGAGGTCTTAGAAGAGAGAAAGAGGTCGACGGTTGGGATTCGTCAGAGGAGGAGCAGACAGAGGTAGAAAGGAGCAGAGCAGACGGAGGCAGGAGTAGTGGAACGGACGGGTCAGTTGAGGGAGGGAGAGGAGGGAAAAGAGAAAGAGAGAGATAGAGAGAAGAGTGTAGAAATAAGAGAGGAGAGAGAAACGATATGACCAACATGGAAAGAGAGTGAGAGAGAAGAACAAACTACAGGGAAAAAGTGCAAATATGAAAAGAGGAAAGAAAACTAAATCCGTATAGAATAAGAAAAATGTCTATCCAACTAAGAAAAACAGGTGAGACTCGAATTTTGAAAAATAAAGGGCAAAATGAAGTTTGTTGGATAATTATCTCTTAAGACAATAACATCTGGGCCACTTAAGCCTGGAGTTTGGGTCCCTAAAAGTTCTATCCAAGCCCAATAAGTATTTTGTCATCTGCGTTTCAGCGTCTCATGTTGCAGTTTGGTAGGGGCAGCTATTTAAAATAGTAAATTCCTGAATGAACATGCATTTTGAAGGAAATTGCAAACGCATTCAGTGCCCTGTAAATAGTTCCATTTAACTTCATTATGTAATTTTTTTTGCTAAACATACCACAGTTGTTACCGTTACGGAATATATCCTGATCTATAATACACTGCCATGTTTTGAGCAGGAAGGAACCTGTAGTAATAGGTTGTTACAGAATGATTAAAAAGGGTAATATACAACATCCCCCACCCAATCTGAGAGCCAGACGAGAGACGAGTCTTGTAGCAATATGGAGTGCGGATACCAGCTGCCTTAACTTCCCCAAAAATGTTGCTATCTACTGCCTGTCAGGCCGATAGTATCTCTCATTTATGCCTTGTATGCTCTTTGTTTTCTTTTTATTTACTTCACAATCCGTATGTTATTATATAAATTCATCTATGCTGCAGCAACCCCTGCAAAACACACCTGCGGCGACGAGCGGGGGGATATCGCATAATCATGTTGTTTCCTCGCTTCAGACCCGCATTTCTCTTTGCAATTCTCGCTTCTGATCTGTTTGTCGCGGCAGTCTGCGCTGCAAAATGCTTTTTCACCCCTGCAACCATAGATCCATTTTACGTTTTTATCAGAAAATACTCAATTTGAAGCAAGCAAAATCTCTTTTTTGTTTTGTTCAATAATATCTCTAGGCTAGAGTTGAATATCCTGATGCTGGAAACAAGACCACAAACAGAAGCAAACAAGAGTTATTGGACAGGCCCTTTACATCACCATGCTTCAAATGAAAGCAACAGCTGCTAAATTTAAACCCACACTCTAACCAAGTGCATTTTACCAATCATAATCTAATAATTGGTTCCAATTCAATTTTAAATGAACATCCGTAATCGAATTCTTAGATTGAAAATGCTCCTTACAGTTACGGAACAGCTCTCTATCTAATTTAAGCATATAATCTTGAACAAGAAAGGAACAGATGCATGTCACAATGAATACTTATCGGAATAATAAATGCATTGATCTGCAAATAAGGAAATGCAATGCTGTAGTGACAGATACAACAGTGCTAAGATAAGTGTTATCTCCTCCCTAAGAAACTTCAACAAGAGAAAAACAACTCTGCACTTGTGACTTATGGGAGAAGGTCACTATCCAAACATGTGCAGAATATGCCTGTAAATTAATATTCAACGAATGTAGCTGTTCTTCCTAAGAAATTTAACAGAAAAACAGTTAACCATTAAAAATAATTAAATTTCATTATTCATTTCTGACAAAAAAAAAAGAAACAAGAGAAACAATCTCCAACAGCCTAAGGAATTCACAGAAGAAGCTCACAAACAAGCATATTTATGTTTTGAATGTAGCATTCCAAATGTAGGATTCCAGTTTCTCATCAAAAGGGAGAGCGGTAAACCTACAAGCCTCTTAATCCTTCATAGAATGAGCATTAAACATCCCCATATCAGCAACTTGAGTGTGAAAATTAGGCCACTGTGTTTTCATGGAAACGGATAAGCATCCAGCTCATTTCTTGCCCTTTTCAGTATCATTGCCTAACTCTTTTAGCAAGCATAAAAAAGATCTATATGAACAAACTATTGCATTTTCGAGATTGACCTTGCGAGACTTTTGTATTCTGGCCAGCAGATGCCAGCTTTTTTTTTCCCAGCGTAAAATAACACCATACCCAACAATATATCCATGTAGTTTGTTGTACAAGATGATTAGAGAATGAAATTGAAGAATGCTCTTTCAACAGGAGGCCTTAAGTTAATGTCTAAATCTTTTGTAAGAAATAAAAAAGCATCACTAACAGATACATTTTTCCTAGCATATATATGGAGCCCCCAGATATGAATTTCAAGAACATAACAAAATCCTGTTGAATTTTGATGGTTGTGCATATGCCTGGGCTCTATTCATAAATTTCACTGATTTAAAATGTCAACTTTGTCAAAACCATTATGAGATCAGTGGAAGAAAGAAAACTAGTAGAACTACCAGAATTGGTTGGTTAAACAGAAGAGCTGAACTAGTAAATTTGCATGGTCCCACGTAAACAATCGACCCTTTATTTTTCTCAGATTCTGACTGCATCATACCTTGAATCAATTATATGATGTCGATGACAATACCTATGTCAAATTATAATTTATATGTCAAGAGGAGTAATAGAGTCACAAATTTCTCCCAACAAATGAAATTTTTCAGTAAAGTCTGGATAGATCTATAATCAGACAAACCAATAAGAACAAATCATAAGTTCCATAAAAGGAATAGGTAAGGTTTAGCCTTCACAGCTAACACAACTTGAAAAAACAGGTAAAAGACTAGCAAGTTCTAGGCAAGGGAAGGACAAATAGAAGGAAATAGAAATAAAGTTTAGCAAGCAAGCAACGAAATTCACAAGCAAAGCTTTCTATCCAACTGAAAAGCTAATTTTGAAGTAAAACTAATTGCAATTAGCAACAAATTAAGTTCAATTCGAATATGAACGAATAGCTTGATCATAACCACTAGAATACGAGTAATTGAATATCACCAATAGTCACAAACTCATAGTGCCTAATTGATTCAAACAATCATCATTTATTTCAGCAAAAAAGGTAAAGTCAAACAATTTTTTTTAAACAGATAATATCAACCACAAATCATAGCACATTCCAAATCAACAATCCATATTCAAATTCCAAAACATTCATTATTTAAACTGACAAAAAAAAATGTTTTTAATGCAATTACTGAACTAAGAGAGTGAAAGAACGACAAATCTACCTGTACATAAAAATATCCAGTCCATGAAGCAGCTTGTTGCAAAGATAACAAGAACTCAAGAAATCCTGAGTCCAGAATCCATTTCTCTCCTTACAACAATCACTGATTGTCATAATAATTGGCGACGAGGAGGCATAAAACAATCGTGGATTGACGCCCAAAACACGAGCCGAATCATCGCAAAAGCCTCCAACTTGATCCCCATAGTAAACATGTTTCCTAATTACATTATTCCCCACATGGGAAATCACACAAGTATAACTCTCATCGCTCTCATTCACAACATCAACACCACCACCACCACCTCCTCTGTCTCTCTCAATATTCACAATCCCAGCACCGCCACGCCCTCTGAAATTCGCTGCTGCTTTGCCTGAAGAAACTATGGGGATGGGACTGGATCTCGGTGAAGACAAAGCAAAGTTAGTAACTTTAACAGATTCTTGGACGTTAAAAGCGCCTGAATCGTTCATGGCGGCAACTATGCTTAACCCAACACCACCATTCTCAAAACTTCTCGGGGATTTGATTGGTTTTTCGATTGACAAGGATTCAGTTAGAGTGGTGAAGAGAGAGAGACTAATGGTGGGTTTCTTCAAATCCATTTTTTCTGGCGAAAATCGGGAGATGGGTATGTCTCAGATTCTAGAAAGGACTGCAAAAAAAGACTAAAAATAGAGAGAGAGGGGAGGCTATATTCTAGTTTGGTTTGGTCTAAATATAGAGAAGAAAAGAAGGAAGAACGAGAGATTTTTTTGGACTCTTTTTAAGTGAAGAAGAAGACATATTGGAAGAGACTCAAATTAACGGACAGATATGATATGATATGATTATAAATATTAACAACGAGCGAGTGAGGTGGAAGCAAGAAGAAGATGGCAAGACAGATTCTTTGCGGCTAAATTTACCAAAATGAGAGATCTATGGAGCCCAACCCCTCGAAACAACAACAATTACCTAATTATTTTCTCATTTTGACTCTTTTGAGAGACACTGATAAATAGGGAGAGAGATGGGAGAGGCAGAGAAAAAGAAGAAAAAGCTGTTTTTGGTTGCAGGAGCCTCTCTCAGCTTTTCTCTTTTTCTTTTCTGTGCCTCTCCTTGTAAGTTGTCTCCAACGCCGGTAGTGTCAGGGAAACAGAATATAAACAGGTTTTTGTAATAATTTTTATTTCGTAATAATGTCATCATGCTTCTTGTCCTTTTTTTATTATTTCTTCTCTCTTCTTTTCTCAATTTTGCCCCTCTTTTTAGTTTATTCACTCTTCGGTCCTCATAATACTGGAGCCCCTTTTACAAATACAATTATTTTCACTAATAATACACCGTGAGCTTTTGCCTAACAATTGTCATCGCCTTTAAAAAGGATTTCCCCAAAAAAAATTGAAATAATATGTTTTAGTAAAATGTTTTATTCAATTTATTTTTTCTAATTTATGTTAGTGCGTAACTTAATAAATGGGCAATTACTATTACGTCCTTAAATTTTACCGTAATCTCATATTCAGTCTTTCAATTTTAATAAACCTCCTCTTAAGTCTCTACTTATATAAAATGTCAGTTTAAAATAAATATTTAACACCTAATTTTTGTATTACAGGTTCTACATAGAGTATTTATATGCAAATTTGAAGAAACAATACTAAAATTAAATGTTAAACATCTATTTTGGACTAATACTGTGTACAATTAGGGATCTAATATAAGATTTTTCAAAATTAAAGGACTGAATATAAAATTACGGTATAACTTAGGAACGCAATACTAATTCTCCTTTTAAGAAAATAAATTAGATGCATAGTGCTTTCCATTTACTTGATAGGTTTTAGAAGAGGCAAACTATGCTTGGAACTCTTTGAAAACTTAGCACAATTTTGTTTGCACTTTAAGACATTTTTAAACCATCTCAAAATGATGATTCTAAGTCGTCAAGCTAATCCCTATTGCTTAGTTTTACTAGACTTCATATGTTGGAATTGATTCTTTGAAAAAAGTTGCAAAATTAAAAGTTGTATGATTGAGTGAAGTATAATAAGCATAATTGTGATTACAGGTCATTCCATGTATCTATTTTCGAAATGTCATCAAAATGCGGTAAGATGGAGAGATTATTTGATTTATTCCTTGATGGTATTTTCTAGTTTGCGATATTAGAGAGGTTCAAGTTCTTGTTTTTGGTTTGCAAGTTTTAATCTTTTGGATTCTATATGTTTATTTTGTCAATTAATTTCTTATATTTTAACTTTTTTAAGATGAATTTAGACCAAATTTTGATGAGTTAGTATCCATTTGATTTTTTGACAAAAATCCTGCAAAGTTAAGTGCCAAGTTGGATTTTGAGCTAAGGAGACTTGTACCTTTTCCACCCATATTTTTCGCAAATTTATGAATCTTCAAATTCATGAATCTCCATGTTTATATGAAATTAGGTTAAAAAGAAAATATGGCGATTAAAAGAAAGGGCATGAAGATAATAGAATTTTCATCAACTAATACTCAAAGAACATCCACTTTATCGATTACTATTTTGTGGTAGATTGGTAAACGTGGATCTAATGGTTTTGTCTTAACAGTCGAAATGGTTATGCCTTGATGCTAGAAACGACAGTGGAAGAGGGGTAAGATGAAGTTTATTTTTAATTTAAACCTGTAGTTTTTTATTTTATTTTGAAAGCATAAAAATAAAACGCAGCCTTTTTTCCACAAATAACACGTGCTTTTACTTTTGTGCAAAACATTGCAAATTAATTTAATTTAAATATTTCACTTGTACCAATATTATTATGCTAAATTTGCAAAAGAAAAAATGTCAAGACAAAATAGAAATGTAAATTTTATCAAAATTCGGGTGTTAAAATTATAATAAGCCATTTAATTGTGACCAAAAGTCGAGTTTTTTTTTTATCAACACCAAAAGTCGAATAAAAAGTAAAAGACCATAAAGCCTCTTCATCACGTGCAAGAAAGAGCGAACGTCACGTGTTCCTTTTGGCTCGCTTCGCTCTTCTCACAAGTCACAAGACGGGTAGGTGACGCGAGCGGGGCTTTGATTTGCCCACGTGTAAGGTGCAAAACCCCATAGCTGTCCCATCAAGTTTGTGTGCGTGAAGAAGCCGACAGCTTTGCACATTTCCCCAATCAATGATTTTCTGGCGGCCCCACTATACCACTATCTCTGCTGTGGGCTCCATTTCTCCTTTTCCGTCATTATTTATTTTCTCGTCTTTGTTTGCTGGGTCTTTTTCTAAAAACTACCAATTTCCAGATCCACCCTTATAGTTAGCCAAATCTCACATTTTGGGACCCTTTTTTTTTTCCTGACTTTTGTTCGCTGGAGCATTATTTTTCTAGTGGGTACAGATGGTCTACTGTTCATATTTTCGGAAGAATTAATTGTTAATTGCACCCTCTTTCTCGTAGCCTTTGTGTTACTATTATATACTGGATTCACGTTAATGCCCTTCTAATTGCTAACTAATTCTCGCTTCACGAACTTGCTTTCGTACATACTTGTATTTAATAGACGATTAGTGGGTTGGTATCCTAAGATTATTTGCTAATCTAAGCTTGTCGAACCATTATATGTGAGCATTTTTATATTTTTAAATAGTACTTTGTCTAGATCACCAACAACACCAAATATTGGTTTTAAATAAATTATTCTTAGAGAAGAAAAAAAAACATAATTGAATATTCGGCAGGATTTCCTCCTCTCAAAAGTTTCCTTCAAGGAAAACAAGCCCAATATTAATTTTATTTTGATATATATCACAATATGTTGTTGTTATTTTGTAGTATCATAGAATAAATATGCCTATTAAAATTTAAAATCGATAATATTTTTGGTTTTGAGGGCAATGATGAGACTATACCTGATTATATTCTTCGCAAAGACAAAAAAAAATCTATAGACGCCTGTTCCTAAACTCTGTGTGTATAGGTAATAATACGCCGTGAGAGCCCTCCTCTAGCAGGGCTCCGCTGTGCTGGGTTCATCATTGTAGGAGATGGCAAACCAGAGACTACCCTTTTTTTAAAATTTTAAACTACAAGATAAAATTATGTAGTTTAAAAAATATTAAATAAGTTGTTTCGTCCAACACATTAACAAAATTTAAGACTGCCCTTTTGCCACATTATTTAAAAAATAAAAAGACCACTACAGACCTGGTCTCCTAATTCTCATTCAAAACTGATTGTAGCAAAGCCGAGACCACTCCAGACCTTTGTTTTGCACTCTTGCTTCTCTTTCTCTTCGTCGCCCCACACTCCAGCCTCTACCGACCAGGCCATCGTCCATGGGACATCGCCACCTTGCCTCCTTCTCTGACAATACGCTGTCCCTTCTGCCAACTGTCGTCTTTGGTAGGTCGATTTTCCCTATGTTTAAGAAAAAATCAGTTTCTTTTTTTTAATTTAGGGTTAGATATTGACAGATTGTTGAATGATAGATTGATGAAATTGTGATTTAAATTAGAAAGAAAACGGTGTTGGATTGTTAAATTTATAATTGAAGGGACTTAAATTTTATTTGAATGGATTGCATTAGTTGAAACTAGGTGAATTAATTTAGATGAATTTAATTTTAAATAGAATTAGATAAAATGATTATTTTTAATTGTTAGGTGAGTTGATTTAGTCACATGCAACGTTATCCCATCCCCTATCACTATAGGACATTGACGCGAGACAAAAACTCTGTTAAGTTGGGGTCATCCCAGTTTTATAGTGCACTTAAAAGATTATCTAAGTATGAAATTAAGACTCATTCTTCAAAGAACTTGTCGGATATGCTTACGATGATATCGAATATCTCCAAAGTTGGGAGATTTAACTGGACTTGTATTCAGAAGATGAGATTGTTGGCATGTCAAAGAAAAGTTGGGATTGTTTGAGATTGCAAGAGGGGACGGAAGGGGAGAGAGGGGAGTACCGTGTAGCCAAAATTAAACAGATTCAACCCCTATTTAGCTAAAATCTTAGTTTCACCACTAATAATACGAAGAATTATGAACCACGCAAAAGCTAAATCTAGCAAGAGATATTTAATTGATATTTGAGTACGACAGTTGCGATCCATAATTTGAAAGAGACTTAAGATTGGTAAGAAGAGAAAGATTAGTATTAATCATATATATAGTGGTTTGGTTTTTAAATCCAGCTGGGTTGAGAGGGACAACCTTACTAATGAAGCAAATAAATGAGACTATTCGAAGCTAGAAAGTTAGGATACTCTGTCCGGTTCTTATATTCTGCAAATCAGAGAAGTGGTGGTGATCAGTCGTCAATATCATCCATGCATGGCCTACTACAATAAGTTGGACCACAGAAACAAAGACGAGTAGAAGTGGTTAGCATCATACATGATGCCACAAAAGGCAACACTCCGTTGTTAATCATGTCTATACAAAACTAGTATCGCTTCAAAATTAAAGGCGGTCCTCTCGTCTCAACAATCACCAATTTTTTCAACATCGATTGCGAGACATTTACTCATCGGGCATTCTCCTGACCTGACTATATCTGTAATGAAGCCAAGGTAGTTGTTAATGTTCTTGTTGTGTATGGAGGTGTTGGTATAAGTTATATATGGACAACTTACAAACAAATTAAACAAGCGTCAGAACTCACCTCCAACATCAAAGGTTAGTTGGTAGACCATACAAGTTATGAATTCGAATGTATGTATCATTGTAACATTTAAGGTTTGATTTTCGCAGTTCCTCCTTTTACCATTATTTCATACGAATAGAAAAGTACGACCTTTTTAATAATGTTAGTTAACCATTCATGATGGATGATTGAAATCAATTTCATATATCCATCCCACCTCATTTAGAGCAGGTCAACCTGGTTGAACTATTCTAGGCGAGCTTTCACTTCTCACAGTTAAGTCTAGTGAGTTAGCATAATTGTGGGTTGGTCTCTCTTTGTTTTTTTTTAAAAAAAAAAATCAATTTCACATATGCTACTATATCAACTCAATAACTTTTTAAAATTCATTTTATTCCCAGTGGATATTAAATTATTAACTCGGTAGTACTAGAGACAACTTTAATATTAATAATTTGTTTTGATAGTTAGTACTAATAAATTACAAGTTGAATGATGCTCTATTTTATTAATTTACAATATATAGCTTTGATTTAATAATTAACGGTGGGATTTATTGTATACGATTCATATATTTGTAAATGTAAATATTCATACGAGCAATTTAACGATATTTTCAATCCCTTTGCAGGGTGTCGTCATTGACTCATATTCATGAAACCAAACAAAAAAAAAGTTTTTGAAGAATTTTTTTTGATAAGTTATTTTATGCACTAATTGAAAATTGAACTCGTTATTCCTTATAATATAGTGGCGGAGTAAACTTCCATATCAACGAATGACAAGTTCATTGGTAGTCCATGAAAAAATATGTGAGCTGTCTTCGTCATTAATGTTCAACTAGAAATAGCAAGGAGGATTTGCGTCTCGAAATGGTAATTAATCTGAATCCATATCTTTTAATTAATGAGTTGGGTCAAAATAAGAAAAACAAGCATGACAGTAAATGCACCAATATGTGAATATGAAATCAGGGACGCATATAATGAATGTTTTATGCACACGCCTAGAGGCAGTGATCGCGGGGAGGAAACTGAAGTTTGAAGCCCTTAAATTAGTTTTCACGTCCGACGATGAAAAGCTTGCATCTTTGTTCAGTTCTTTTGTTGCTAGCAGCATTTTCATTCGGTAATTAATTAATTCATTCTTCTTATTTTTTTGAGTTAATTTGAGTTTATGTTATAAACGATATAGTAATAATGTGGTTTGTAAAATGAAATAGGTGGAATGAGAATGGCAGCGGAGGCAACGTCAGTATGTATTGGCGGAGCCATAAACATTGTGAACTGCTCCAAACTAGCCTGTGTTGAAGAATGTGTGAGTCAAGAAATAGGGTTTGTCAATGGCGGATGCATTGATAAGGATACATGCTGCTGCAACATCCAGACGAAATAACATCATCCATACATCTTATTTCTACCAAATAAAATTCGCATCTCTTTACTTATATTATTTTTTATAAACGGAACATTCATCTCGATGAACTAGTATTTTGTCATTTTCCATTTCATTAAGTAAAGCATGATATTCCTAGATCTTCTACCCAACGACCAGTAATTCAAGGAGATTTACACGCGAGTATTACGAGTAACCGAAACGTGGGAAACCCAATAAACTTGAAACCCGGGCCCCGGCCACTATAAATGAAAAACGAAAAAACCCAACCCGCTCGAAAAACAAAAGTAAAAAAAAACGATAGCACAGAATCGTAACTAGAAGCAAGAAGCCACATCTCCTCTACAAAAAAATGAAAACAGTTTCGGTTATAGCAAGAACTCCAGGTCCTCACTTTCTTCCCGGTTCTCGCAATCGGAGGCACCCTTTTTATGGAACTGTTTCTCACAAGAGAGATCCCTCTCATAGAGTTTTGGCACGCCAAGTATGCTTCGAATTCTTCATGTTCGTTCATAAAATGTTTCATTTTTTCTATTTTTCTTATAATATCTCAAATCATTGTGCTTGGGAAAGATGCTCAAGCAATGCAAGCAGGATTTGAATCTGTGTAGTAATTATTGTAAGTGGCTAGTTGAAAGGTTTGGAAGAAAAAGAGAGCCTCTTTTAGTTCAGGAGCTTCTGATAGGCATGAAAGATCAAGGTTTTATACTCGACAACTCTACCCTTTAGGCCATGATGCTTTGCTTTGCTGACAATGGGCTTTTGCCTCAAGCATAGGACATATAGGTGAAAATGTTGAACTCTTCTGTTGCTCCCAGTAGTGAAGTTGTTTTGCAATTGATCGATGCTTATGGAAAGATTGGATTTTTTTGATGAAATAGTCAAAATTTTAGATGATGCAAGTACGAGGAATTTTGATTGATCACCTAAAATTTATTCATTGGCTATTTCTTGGTTTAGAAAGTGTGGACAACTTGACTTGATGGAGCATGCTTTGGAGAAGATGGTCTCTAGGGGTTTCCCAGTTGACTCTGTCGTTGAAAATTCCTCTGTTACATATTATAGCTTGCTTGACTCATTGAGTGAGATGGAGGCGGCTTACAACCGGCTAAAGAGGTCTAGATATCTCATAGAGAAAGAAGCAATTAGAGGTAAGTCATTTGCTTATATGGGGGAAAGAAGTTCTATAGGATGGGTGAGTTCTTGAGGGATGTGGGTTTGGGTAGGAAAAATGTTGGGAATCTTATGTTGCTGTCTTATGCAGCCAATTTCAAGATGAAAACTTTGCAGAGGGAATTTTTGCGGATGTTGGAAGCTAGTTTCCGTCCTGATCTTACCACATTTAGCATACGATCTCTTGCTTTTTCAAAGATGTCTTTGCTTTGGGATCTCCATCTTATCCTTGAGCATATGAAAGACGAAAATGTTGCTTCTGATCTTGTGACATATGGTTCCTTTGTTGATGCTTACCTGGATTGAAAATTAGTCAGAAACTTGGATTTTGCTCTAAATAAATTGAATTTAAATGATTTTCCTGTATTATTGACAGATCCCTTTGTATTTGAGGTCTTAAGTAAAGGAGATTTTAACTTAAGCTCAGAGTCATTCATGGAGTTCAAGAGGGTGAAGAAATGGACTTACAGAAAGCTCATTGCATTATATCTTCGGAAGAATTACCAGCGCAATCAAATTTTTTGGAAATACTGATTAGTAGTCTTATGTTAGTTCGTAAAAAAACTCTCAGTCCCTTGTTTGAGTGAAACTATGACACTATATACAAGATGGTAGGTCCAGAAACTATGTTTTCTATCTATTGGAGACAGAAATAGTGAAATCTCTGAATATAAATTCTACATTCTTTTTAACATATTGGTCATTTTTATCCAGAAAGATCCATCCTGCTGGGTACTGCATATGGCATGGAATGCTGGAGATAGGTGCTTGGGGCTGGTCAATGTTAATGGCAGAGACTGGTGAATCTAAATACTTGCTGCTGGATTTGGTAATAAAGAACTGGGCTGAACTGTCATTATTTGAAAAGTATAAGTTCTATTGTTTAGAAATTTTGTGACTGCATTATTGGCATAATTGTCTCATCTTTTCCTCTAGAATTAGCTGTGTGATCCCCCCATTGTTACGAGGTTATTTGTTTTTCCTAAGAATAATACTTGCTGCAGTTTTAACATTTTTGCAATTCTATTTCGTGTTTTATTCTAACTGCTCCTCTAATGAAAATCGTAGGAGTCATTCCAACACTTGCTCTAGTCCGTACTCTCCTCATTAATGTTAAAAGTTATCTTTTGTTGGCACAATTAACCTAGTTTGTTAGAAGTGCAAATTTAGATAAAAGGTTTAGTGCACACGTTTTTCTAAATGTTTGTGACGTCTCTTGCATGATATCCCAAACTTGGAAGACATATTTGCCCTGTATATGCGTTATATTAGAGAATCCCATGTTGAAATTGTTGGACAAAAGCTTTGCATTACAGCGATCAAAGATATATTAACACAGTGAAATAGGTAATTCGTATTCTTGGTCTGGAACTCTCAATTGGTCTGGAACTCTCTCACATTGCTCCCTCAACGTTCATAATCCATTTCTGAGGTAAGATTAACATCCTTTCTTCATTTCTAACTCATTTCATGCATTGATTCATGAAAATGTCATTTGGCCGAATTTGAAATGGATTTCAATTTTCGGATGATTCTTGATAAATGGATGTTAGATGATGCTAGATTATGTTATATAGGACTTAGATGAATACGATTCAAGCTTTGAATCAAATGATTTGATAAGTTTTTGGTGGACCTAGGGTTATGTTCGGGTTTGATGATTTTTTGGATGATTTGGAGTTTATTTGTGGAATCTGAGGCTGAATTCATGTTCAGAAGATCGATTAGAGTCAAGATATATGATTGGTTTCGAGTCAGTCGAATCAAGAGTTTAGTAGTTTTGAGAATAAACTTATGGTTTTAGCTAGTTTTATAAATTTCTAGAAAGTTCAACTAGATTTGTAATTTTGGAGACTTTTGAACTAGATCTGTAATTTTTGGAAGTGGGGTATAGATTGTAATTTTGGAAATTTAGAAATTCAAAGTATAGATTTGTAATTTTGGAAAAGTTGAGGATAAGAGTTGTTTCACAATTTTTGAGAGTTCGGAGAGTAATTTGAAGATTTTGACTTATGGATGCCTATTTAGCAATCCTGGCATTCTTCGAGGACTATTTTGAAATTTGTCAAGTCTCAGGGAGTAACACATAATTTTAAACTGGTCAGAGATCAAACTGTAATTTTATATAGATTCTGTATTTTGTATTAAGGATGATGGATTCTCACCCAGTGTAGATTTTCAAGCTATCCCAGTACCGAGTTTGCATTGCATTACATTCATATTCAGTAAGACCACAATACCATATTTGACTATGTTGTCTTTGCTCTTAGTTCTGTTCAGCTCTCGATGCGAGTAGCCCTTCACTAGTGGACCGCTACTAGATTATTAGCTCGGTGTCCAGGTAAGTGGATGACAACTTTAGACACATAGGTTATGTCTTCAAACCTAGTATGTTGTTTTTTTATGTGTCGGGCTATGACATGAAAACAGACTAATAATTATTGGGTTAACTAATAATTGAGATTATGTATTATTAATAACCAACATTTTACTATGAAAAATATAAAGTATGTATTGATATATATATATATATACAAGAGAATTTTTCATAAGATGGAATAAAGGAAAATATGATGCATGAATTGTTGTGAAATACTATGTATATAACACTTTGACATGGGGACACCTAGCTACGGGGTGCGTAGCCTTTGGTCTACCAATGCTCTGTCAAGGCCCTAGTTATCGGAGTAATGGGATGATTGTGTATCCAGCCAGATACACGCTTTTATTGAGCAGTCAGGTGGCAGATTCCACATTGCTACATGGAAATATTTCATGGTCCGGTATTATAATTCACAAGTATAAAGTATATATATATATATGTATGAATGCATGTTGTATGATATGGATGCGAACGTTTTTGGAAAACGAATTTCAGAAAATATATTATGTATGTAGTGTATATACTATATGGTATCTACATATACTCGTGTGTGGTATTGTTTTAAAGGGTTTTCAAAACAGTCTTTGTGAGGC